>CACRXK020005969.1:5127-26421 GCA_902702795.2 Paramuricea clavata
AAAAAAAAAAAACGCGACCAAGAAAATTGTCAATGCTATAAATTTCTGTGAAGGCTGTAAATCGTTTAGAATTAAATTACAATATATGACAAATTATTATATAGTAGAGAGTGAGATACTGAAAAATACACAGTGAGATATTTTCCATATCCAGTTCACTACTGAAGATATCGACCACGTGACTTTTTCTAATTTGCTTTTGAGCGTGAAATTTCACAATTTTTTGCTTGGGACTATATAATAAACAGAACATTACGCGGTGGCTTGAAGATATGACTTTTATCTTCTCGTGTTAAAAACAATATTTTACTCACTCGCTGCGCTCATTCGTAAAATATTGTTTTCACCACTCGAAGATAAAAGTCATATCTTCGCGCTGCCGTGTAAATATCCTCTATTTATTTATGAAAAGTTTAACATGAATGTTGGAATAAAATGTTGGGACGACAGCCAAGTAGAACTGTTTTATTCTATCTTTAATGGAATAGGTCAGGGTCTCACTTAGCACCCCCAGAAAATTATTCTTTTTTAGGATCTTCGAAATGCTATTTCATCCATTTTAGACACATTTTATGATAATCTGAAATGCACATATTTGGTATATGAAGAAGAAGAAATTTATTACCATTCAAAAATTTACGATAAGAAAAAACTATATACAATGTAACACAAATTATGGTAAAAAGCCAACTTAAAGAGACTAGCCTGGTTAGTTGGCTTGCTATGTTTGTTGTTCAAGAATGAAACGACTAGAAACAGAAGATTCAATACGTTGGAAATGAACTTTCTGAAATATGCTACACAAGAAAAAATTAGAATTTACTTCAAAATTTTGAGGAGTTGAAAAAAATCGCCATCTTGCTTTTAAGTTTTAACCTATTTTATTTCATAGATGAAAGCATTACGACCCCTATAGTTTACACTCCCCCTCCAGTTTCTCCTGAGTTTTGGGTAGTTGTGGCTAGTCCTCTGCACAATATAAAGCTGATGTGAAGAATGTTTTCCAGATGATTATGGTACGAAAGTTAATCCTATGTGACATCTAAAATTTATATAAGTAAACAGAGTAAGACTAACATTTTCGAATTTAAGACATGTCGCAATGTTCTCTCCTACGAGTAGATAATTTCCATCAGGGCTGGAAAATGTCCGGCAGCACCGCTGCCAGGAAATGTTTCCCAAAATATCTTTGCAGGAAATTTTCTTACATCTTGCAGGAAATTTTTGTCATCTTATACACTGGAATGCCATATAATTTACTTATTGTTTAAAAATTTCAAAAGCATTTTGCAACGTGATATTGTTTTCAGGTTGATAGTTTATCACAATGTGGGGCACAATACGTTCTCTGAAATCTACATAATTATGCAGGAAGTTTTATATTTGACTTACACAGGAAATTTTTATTTTTGGATTTTGCTGCCAGGAAGAGAAATATATTTTCTAGGCCTGATTTCCATTGTCTTTTGGCAAACATACACTATCATTATAGTCTTTGATAGTAGAACATACTATGAAAGAGATTGTGAAAGATATTCTAACCGCTAAATTAGTAAGATTAAAGTTATTAACTTTCGGATTGACATGTATTAGCAATGCAAATTATTATAAACTGATTTTGTGGCTTAGCCAAAGGATTCATTGGTATTAAAAGCTATTGAAATGCGCTGCTACACGCCGAGTGTAAAAGGCGGAGCGTCCACGTGCGGAATGGCCTACAGAGTGAATGCCGAATGACATGCAAACGCAAATTTCGAGACATTTTTTAATCCTAATCTCCGCAATCTTTTCGCACGCCTTTCCGCTTGGTCATTCCGCGGGTTCCCAACAGAATTTGAGCTAGGAGGCGTTTTGAAAGACGTAGGCGGCTTTGCGCTGTCGAAGGGGTACGCCCACCTACAGGGGGGTCCGAGAGCACGTGAAGATTTTGAAATATGGAGCCTCTGAGATATCGTTTCCAGCCATTTTCGAGAGTTGTTTTGGAAAACGTTAGACCTTTATGAAGCTGATCCTGACCCCTATTCCTTTCCGCAGTAATTCGCATGTCAGCCATGCGCAGCGGGAGCAACTATGCTCCTCCCCCTGAGAAAATTTAACTTACTAATTAATTTTATAATGTTATAGTATTAAGCCAAATGGCGCTTACAAATTTACAATCTGGTGAATGAGAATGTATGATTCTGTATGAGGCGGCCATAAGCATGCATCTAATTGATATGATTTTGAATGCGTGGACATTTGTGTACTTGTTTCAGGATGTAGCCTCTCTCCTCCGCAGAGGCTTTTAAAGAATATGAGATTCGAAGCCGAAGGAATTGAAATTGCGCTAGACTGACTGGTATTTTCAGCGGTTGTCTTCATACCAGATACCTTCTAGCGCAATTTCAATTCCTTCGAATTCATATTCTTTAAAAGCCTCTGCAGAGGAGAGAGGGATGTAGGTATAAGGTATTATTGCGCCCTGGTGGAAAAAATCCTGCGTCCGGTCCTGTTCAATTGCTCTTACGTCAGCGCAGCCGGGACAGCCGGAATTAATTAACTTGTCCTCTTGAAATCGGATACATTTGTACTGCATGCGTCACCCTTTTATTTCTGAAACGCAGAAGCGTTTGGAAAAGTACCTGAATATTTGGAGTTCGAAGTTTATAGGGAAATTTTGGACAGAGATTAGAAAACGGTTGATGTTGGCACTCGTCAATGAATCTAAAGTTTGGCAGAGTATTCTGACGAGCAGAATCAATACACCCTTTCGGTAATACGTCACAAATACGTCATTGACCTGGGAGACTCACCCTACGACAAGCTATTGTCTTGGGCCAGTTGGTAATTGTCGAAAGGTTGTATTCCCCAACGTCGGGAGAGTTTAGACGAGACACCTCTTGACGAAGACGTTTTTCCACGATTTGTACGACGTTTTGAACGAGGAACCCTCTGAGTCTTCACGGTGAAACGTCGGAAACCTTTGCTTATATTCTTCAGAGAGACAAGTGTCCACGACAGATACTCGATCATATGGTTTGCAAATAGAAGGGGGTTTTCGGGGGGGGGGGGGATTCATGTTTTATATGCAACTTGCTACGGCGAAACATTAAAGTAAGCGGTAGAGGAAAGCTGACTGTGATAAACTCCAGAATACTTATAGCAGCAAATTAACATACATCGCTCAACTCTAGTCTATCTTCCACCAAAACATTACACTGGTAAATGCGGAAAAGAATTAGCATTTCTTCTGCCACAAATTGCAATGCGCACGCGCGGCATGTCAACTCTAATCCAGACGCTATTTGTCAAAAGTACGAGAATGTGACATTAAAGTTGAACTTTTTTCAACACCGTTGACAAAGTAGACATTTTATCTGGGTAGAAATGCTTCCTAATGGATCGATTACGGCCACAAATATTACACGAAGCCACTATTGAGACCAGGAAGTCGGCGAATCGATGCATGAATGCTTGCCATTGATGATAATTTGATCCTGATTCAAGCGTGTATATCACAAGCATTTTGCCAAGGATTCGAAGTGTAGCTATTTAATGGCTGAAAGATCGTCTTCGTTGGCCTGTAAAAAGTTCTCGGCGAATGTATTCGATAAAAACAAATGTCAGAACTGCTTCAAACCGAAAGATGTTCACACCACAAGCCCGACATTACCTCAACGACCGACAAATTTAGAGGTATCAAAACCGATTTAATTTTGAAGATTTTTGACATTTCTCCGTTTAGATAAGCAAATTAATTGTTGATTTTACCTCTAGCTTGGCGTTAATCGTCCAAAAACCACCGTCAAGTCAGGGAACTTGTCTATTGCGACTCAAATATCAACATTGCCAAAAATTCAAGTGCAAGTAAGCTAATATTTTCATATTTTGTGTTTATATTTACAAATTATATCAGTGCGTGCTGGCAATGTAAACATTTTCGACTTTTATTTAGAAATGGGAGAAAGTTTGGTTCATGCTCTATTCGTCTGGCGTTTTGGAATGGTTCTCTGCCGAAACCGTAACGGTATGGGTCTTAAAATAGTTGTGCTTTAGAATTTCGAGGGATTCATATCAAAATTTAGCCTTGTGAATTTATATATACTTGACAGAGTAAATTTAGCATAAGTGTCGATAAATATGATGACAAACTATAGCTTTAGAAACGGATTGGAAAATACGTGCAAAATGTTTGGTTAAAATTATTAAATTACACCTGTCTGATACGTGACAAGCAGTGCAATTATTTCTTGGCGTGTTTTAAAACGATCATGCTGGGATATTAAATGTAAATTTAATTTGTTTTATGATTTCCCCATGCATAGTTTTTGAGTGTTGAATTTCGTTTGGGACAAAATCATTTTGTTGATCTCAGAATAAAGTGAATATGATATGAACTGCTGATTGACCACCATCTTTTGCATGATACTGTTAAGTAAAATCTACCATTTGGTTAGCCTACGGTGTTGACCCCAGCAGAAACACATTTCGTTTCTGGCGTCTACACCGTAGGCTAACATTTGGTAGGTTTCAGGATAAAGCAATATAGTTGACACGAGAAAGCAATTTAAACAAAATATCTCCCTTATTTGTTTGCCACAAAATACAAGCCTACTCATAGAATTATGAGAATTAACATTTTCTTACTGATGACTGCTAGGCGACCATTAGAGTCTAGTAATTCTGCATGATAGTGCTTATATACAACGAAATAACCCTGTCTATTAATAGGTTTGACATAGTTTACTTAAGAAGTGTTTAAACATCCTGAAACGTAAAGAGTATTGTCTGAAAACAATATTTATGTTTGAAAATTATTTCCTTGATGTAAGCTTGGAGTGCACTTTACTCCAATGCCGGGTCATTGACACCTTAAAATTACTGTTGCCGTGGACGATGGCTTTTGAAATCCTGAAGTGATTTGTCATGCTAGATTACACAAAGAGCTTTTAAGTTGTTATGAATTATGCTTTGTGGTACTCAATGCAAACTTTAAACAAAATAGTGAGGTATACTGATATGAAAATTAACTTATATTCTGATAACTGATGTTCAAGGGTCGATACCAATACCAATATTTTATTTTTTACTTCGAAATTCACAAATGAAAATTGGACGTAATTTGCTGAAACTTCATCATATATACAAGTTGCGAGTGGCCAATTACGCATTAACACTTATCATACATGTATACATTGATAACATCTTTGGCTATATATTGAATTTATATTGACACATTTGAGGCACTGAGTTGTGTTGCAATCAAATTGGAATCCAAAATATACTTTAAATTTAAAATATATTGTATAACTTTGTTATAATATGATACTGATAATATTGGCAATTACTGAAGTACCAATACCGATTTTTTTAAATTTCGGAGCAATATCTGGTAAGCTGATATGGGTATGAGTGCATCAGTAAAACTGAACTAGTGTACTAAACTAATGTTATTTATATACTGGATAGCTTAATCAGTTCCAGACTGTTCCGGCCTATTGTCCCACAGTGGTACTAAGTATGAAACTGGAGTGGACTTGTAGATTTTGGCTGAAATGCCACCCAAAAATGGTGATGTACGAAAGCCTAATTAGTTGAATTTCACAACAGCCACTCATCTTAAAACAAAAAAAAATATGTAAGAGTTCTGTTAGTATTAATTCCCAAAAGTCTGCCTGTGACAGGTAAAATTATCTACATTGTGATAATTGTTACACACTACAGAGTAAAATAAAGTTGGATTCTAACTTTATGGGTTATTACAAGAGACATGTCAATCTTACCATCCCCCTTGGATTTATGGAATTATTTACTCCTCCCCCCCCCATGTAAGCCATGATCCTTCCTCCTGGCAACACACCCTAAAAAGACCTCTCTCTCCCTACCTGTCAGGTCGGCATAGATCAATCCCCCTTCTGACAACACCCCAGGGAAGTTTTGTACCCTTGCAAGCTTAGCTGTGATCCCTATGAAAATTCTCCTCCCTCAGAATTTCTCATCCTTGTTTGGTGAATGAAGTTCCACCCCTATAGTTTACACTCCCCCCTCCCCTTGTTTAATGAACCAAGATCCATCCCTTCTACCCCTGCAACATTTGCACCTTTGCCAACTTCTGAGTCTAGACTTCCCCCCCCCCTCTGACTTACCTGGGGAATCCTACTCCTCTTTGGTTGATGAGCCTATATATCCATCTGCTGTTTTGACAAGGTTTCCTTCCTGGAATATGCAATTTCAGATAATTTACCATCAAGGAGAGAGCACTACATTTAGTGGGTAATCGTTCTTCTCTCTTGTATGTGGGAAAGGTTCTGCCTGCCAACACAGCACATTTTCTCAAATAACAGATGGTCCCTTACTGGACCTCTAGGAAGAACAGTTTAGAACTGATAGAGCTATCCAGTATAAACAAAGTTAGTTTAGTTTAGGTTTCCTCTTGTAGTAATACTGGATCAATAAGAGATGATCCTTACTGGACCTCTAGGAAGAACAGTTTAGAACTGATAGAGCTATCCAGTATAAATAAAGTTAGTTTAGTTTAGGTTTCCTCGTGTAGTAACAATGGATCAATAAGAGATGATCCTTACTGGACCTCTAGGAAGAACAGTTTAGAATTGATAGAGCTATCCAGTATAAATGAAGTTAAGTTTGGTGGAACCCAGTACTCAGAACCGTTTTATAAATTCAAAATATCTTCACATTATTTAGCCTGGCCAGACCTCGTTAGGAAGCATTAGTCTAGATGATTGCCTTGGTTTGATAAGCGCTGAATGCGACACAAACGAAGCGTTCAGCATTGGAATCAAAACTTCAACAAAGACGTATTACTTGAAAGCTGAGAATCGTTTAGAAATGGACAATTGGTGCCGTGTATTAAAACCATTCGTCATAGCTTCGCCTGGATACCAGTTCAACAAGAAATCATCAGCAGCACGTGCGCTCAGTTACCATGACTCAAAGATTGGTTCCCCAACAAGTAAGCTTTAAATTCATAATTTGCCTTGGATATTAGAGGGACGAACCAGGGTTAAGGAATATCGTGTTTCTTAAGTGACGTTCTCAAAACAGACAAATGTATATTTTAGGTTATATGACAGCGTACAGCCGTACAGTTATTCTGGTACCCAAAGTTGAACAATCTTTTAGATATATAACAGTTACTTTTTTGGCCGATCTGAATTGTGAAATTGCTCTAACATTACTATATAGTAACAGTTCCATATATACTCAGCTGGTACTCTGTTGATGCGATGCTTGTCAAACGCATTCGCATTATGCAATCAACTAACGACACCCAACGCATGCGCAGACTGGTGGTTATAAGTATGGCGAAAACAGGCGTGGTGTACTGCCGTGGTTTGTGTGTGAATTACCTTGATTTGAAGCAAATACTGCTGACGCCGTCATTACTGTAGAGGGCACTCAAGGACTGGATATCTACATCGGCATATAAGTCAAGTGTCCATGCATAAATTATACATGTCCTAATAGAGAAGTTTTGGTAATCGACAGGCAGGAAGTATTGACGGCTTATTGAAGAATACTACCTACGCTGGTCCCCCACGTTTGAGATATATTTTTCAGGAAGTTTACACCAAATCATTAAACCCTCTATAATTATGTACGTTTAACGCGCGTGCTGACGTGAACGTCCCATGGTTAATCTCTCTAATATCATTGGCTACCACAAACAAAGCTTCTTTTGTAAATAAAAGAGTTTTGTTCCTTGAAAAGGATTTGTAAATTATATCTCATATACACATTGATCCAATAAGCGCATGCACGAACAGTGATTTATTTGATGAAGAGAATTTTGAATTTTTGATGGTTTAATTCGTGCTGTTTTACATTGTACATATATCCAGGTATACTATACCCATTGTCATATCAGTGATTTGTGTCTAAACTAGCGGAAATATATTGAACACAGTTTGATATTCTGAGCGAAGCCGCTTCTCCAGCGGAAGTTATATCAACGAAGGGTATAAATTGACCTGATGAAAGGCTTCACTCGAAGTGTATTTATTAATCTTTGTGTGGTAGTTCACACATAAATATTTTAAGCGGGATTCAGTGTAGGTATTATTCTATTTCAACAATAACCTGCTAAGGTTTGTATCTGAATGCAACGCTTCGAATTTTTAAGTAGTGGTTCTGTGGCTTCGCTTGGAATGTCGACGTCTATACTTAATCTTTTCAGGTAGTTCAGACACAACCCATGGCAGCTTATTGTAGAATACCTACGCTGGACGACACACAAACCACGACAGCTTATTGTAGGATACTACCTACACTGGACCACCACGTTTGAGATACCTTTTTTAGGTAGTTCAGACACAAACCACGGCAGCTTATTGTAGAATACTACCTACACTGGACCACCACGTTTGAGATATATTTTCAGGTAGTTCAAACGCAAACCCCGGAAGCTTATTCGCCCTATTGTAGAATACTACCTACACTGGACCACCAAATTCGAGATATATTTCGAGGTAGTTCAGACACAACCCACGGCAGCTTATCAGTTGTAGAATACTAGTACCTACACTGGACTATATCATATCGGAAAATCAACTTCCAGAACCACAGATTAATTCTCTATGGCCCGTTTCAGACATCGAACTTTTCATGTGCCGAACCACCTCATTGACATTATTTATTGTCTTTATTAAATGCATTTGTGTAATTGTGTCGTGAATAATTTTATTATTTTGTTTCAGATCTAGTACAAGAAAGAAAAAGCAGTTTATCTCGTACAGTATCAGCACCGTGGCAAGCAACTTCAGACCACAAGACCAGCTCGGGATCTGGTAATGCTGCTATGAAAAGATGGTCTGCTACTGAGGAACTCTTGGTTAGGGTGAGTGCCACGGCTGGGTTGGTTGCATTGCAAGGTGCTGCAGAAATTGCCCATGTATATAGGGCAAAAAAAAATATGTGGGTTTCCGGTTTCTTCTTATAAAAACTTAGGTAGGGTAGGTCGGTTTTAACTTTTTTTTTAACTTTTTTTTTTAATTTTCCGAACAAGCGGACGCCATTTTGTTTAGTCAGTGCTTCCACATCCAAAGATAAATTTCCCTAATATTGCCTCAAATTTCAATTTTCCACAAACTTTTTCCTGTAAGTGGAAACACTTACAAGCATGATCCAATAAAAAAGTTTAGGGTCGGGATTTCGACGCCCAAAAGCTAGGTAGGGTCGGGAAACCGGAAACCCACATATTTTTAGTCCTAGTGTAAAGCTACGTTACTGATGAATCGCTTTATCTTTAGAGGGACACGACTGACTATATCACCAAAAGCAACACACGAAGTTCAAAAGAACCAAAAAACACGAATTCTTCAGAAAAACAAGCCGAAACTCAAGTGGAAAGCGATCCAGCGCTGCAACCGTACTACACTGATCTCTACTTAAAGCCTGAACCATCACCGCCCAAACAAAACGGCGAAACGGGTCCAACTTTAACACTTCAAATCGAACTTGCTGAGGCGAAACGCGTGGCAAAACACAATCAAGGAAAAGCTGAAATGTGCTCGAAAAACCTCACAGACACCAAAAAACAGCTCGAGAAATCGAATAATATTGTTAGCATTCAGAAAGCCAACATTGAAGCTCTAACAAGCGAAGTTGAGAATCTTAAAACGCGGTTACGAAAAAGTGATGAAATTTTGGAAAAGCGTTTAAAAGAACTCGAGTTGCCCGCATGCAATGGAAACACGAACCGGGATAGTATCGAGTCGGGTTTTATTAAATTACAATCGAAACTACAAGAAAACGAAAAAGCGCTAATACGTCGGACACGCGAGCTGGAGAAGGCGAATGAAAGTCGCAAGAAAGTCGCGAAACACACGCGGGCCTTGCTAATCGAACTGGAGGGGAAATTGACGGAAAATAATAAGCGGATTACGGAACTGGAAGAGCAGCTAATGAATAAAACTTTGGATTTGCAATACGAGAAAGAGGAAAGACAACGAATTGAACGGGAAAAGGGACAACTTGTAAAAGATTTGACCGTTTCAAGCCAGCACTCAAAACAGCGTGAAATCACAAAGCGAAGTACAGAGTTACTACAACAAGCCAGAGACGAACACAAGCTCTCGAAAACTGAGCAAAAAACACAACACGAAATTGAAGCTTTGAATAAAAAGCTCGAAGGAAAGAACTCCGAGATTCAAAGCCTGCGAGGACATTTAGCTACCCTCGACAAAAAAGACGCGGGATTTCGCGCACTCGAAGCAGCGTATAAAAAGACGAGCGAGGCAGTGGATGTTTTGAAATCTAAGTTGGAATTGGTTAATGAGAGTTATAATAAAGAGAAAACGAAGTGTGAGGAATTGGAGAGTAAAATGCAGGATATTGATGTGAAGGTTTGTATTTTAATCTCGCGTTGTGCTTGATGTCAGCGAACTATTAGAAAAGCCCATTTTCCGCCTAGGTGAACCTGCCCTTTTCAAATGGCAGAACTCTCTTTTCAAATGGCAAAACTCCCTTTTCAAATGGCAAAACTCCCTTTTCAAATGCCAGAACTCCCTTTTCAAATGCCAGAACTCCCTTTTCAAATGGCAAAACTCCCTTTTCAAATACCAGAACTCCCTTTTCAAATGGCAAAACTCCCTTTTCAAATACCAGAACTCCCTTTTCAAATACTAGAACTCCCTTTTCAAATAGCAAAACTCTCTTTTCAAATAGCAAAACTCCATTTTCAAATAGCAAAACTCCCTTTTCAAATAGCAAAACTCCCTTTTCTAATGGCAAAACTCCCTTTTCAAATAGCAAAACTCCCTCTCCAATTAGCAAAACACCCTTTTCAAATAGCAAAATGATATTTTAATATAGTTCACAATTTTCTTGAAAGGTGAAGGAGAAAGAGCAAGAAGCGAAACAAATTCAACGACGAAACGTGGAACTCCAATCAGAAATTGAAAGAACACGAAAAGAATGCGACACACAAGTTTTACTTTTGCAAGAAGACAACGAAACCACTAGAATACGGTTACATGAAGTACAAGAAGAACTCGACTCTTTACATACGGAAACAGATGGCAGAAATCCCGAATTTGATGAGCTCTCCCGCGATTTTGACGAACTTAAATCGAAGTCACGGAAAAATGAGAACGAGTTTAAGAAATTGAAAGATTCTCAAATAGAAACAGTTCGGGACATGAATAATGAGAAAAATAAGCGACTTAAACTCGAAAAAGACTTCGAGCAAAAAACTCTTGAACTGCAAAATTCTCAGAAAGAGGTTGAAAAGTTCCGAGAATTGCTAAGAACCGCAGAAGAGAAATTTGAAAACAAATCTAAGAGAGTTGGCGAACTTGAGGGAGTTTGTAAAAGTTCTAAAGAGAACGATGAGCATCGCGAGGCGAAATATTCCCAGGAGTTGGCTAGTCTTGAAGCGAAAATTCAAAACTATCAAAATGAGATTAATGAAATAAGGGGAAAGCTAGATGGAAGTAATGGGCACGTTTTAGGGCTAAATAAAGAGTTGAAAAAGCGGATGAAAGTGGAGGAACAGGTTTTGAAGAGGATTGAAAGTTTGGAGTCAAGTTTAGGTGAAAGTTGGTGTGAATTACTTAACTCGAATTCCCAGGATGCTCAATTAAACATTGATGAAAGTTCGCAAGATAAAACCAGTGTTCTAGACTCTATAGGAACTTTATGCAAGAGAGTCGAAATTCTAAACCGTTCCCTCAGGGAAGAAAAAGAGAAAAGCTGTAGTTTAGAACAAAGTTTACAAACGCAACAATCCACTGCTCGGAGATGTAGCCTTTGCGAAAGAAGGAAAAATGAGAACTCTAGTCTCGCTCAGGATCTGGAGGAGGTGAAAGTAAACCATCGTAAAGAAATGGACAGGTTGCAGGAATCTATGAACAATGAGAGCCAGGCGTTGAAATCTCAAGCTGAAGAGATGAAGCTGAAGCTGACGTCGAAAGTGATTTTATTACAGTCGGATGTCAGCGAGCTGAACGCGAAACATGAACAAGAGTTGGGTCAGGTTAATGAACAACATAAAAAAGAGGTAAGAGGCAAGAGTGTGTGGATTAATTTAGCCGCATACAGCGCTGGGCCAGTTGTTCAAAGCCTGATTAGCTTCACCCTAGGTTAGGCCTAAAATTCAAAGCAAATTCCTAACATTGTAAATTTGGAAATATTTCTTCAGAAATCATGTGTGAATCAGTAGGAGTTTTCTTCTCTGAAGTTTTGAAATAAACAGACGTGCAGAAACACATACACTAAAACAGCAGGTTAAATTTCAACCCAGATTTTGCGCTAATCCAGCTTTGAACAATTATAGGTCAAACGAAGGCGTGAGCGGGCACGTGAGAGTTTGCATGAGAGTTTTGTCAACTCGGTCAACCGGAACATGAGAGTTCATGACAGTTGATTAGGCCAAAAAAAAATATGTGTGGGTTTCCGGTTTCCCGACCCTACCTAGCTTTTTTATTGGATCATGCTTGTAAGTGTTTCCACTTAGAGGAAAACGTTTGGGAAAAATGGAAATTTGAGGCAATTTAGAGACATTTATCTTTGAATGTGGAAGCACTGACTAAACAAACATGGCGTCCGGTTGTTAGGAAAACTTAAAAAAAAAAGTTAAAAAAGAAGTTAAAACCGACCTACCCTACCTAAGTTTTTACAAGAAGAAATAGGAAACCCACATATTTTTTTGGCCTTAGATATTAGCAGTCAAACGAAGTGAAAAGCTGTCATATGTTTCATATGTTTGAAAAGTTTGCCTGAATCCAACACCATTAGATCCTGTACATCACTTTTTGGCTCAAATCATTTAAATTGAGCGATTCCTATCATTAGCTACCCCTAAACCTTGCATTCCTAACCAAAACACCCTAACGTCATAATAACTTTTGACGTAACCCCGAAAGCGGAGAAAATTGTTTATTTGACGTTTCGACTGGATTTTAGTAAAAAAAAATTAAAAAAAGATTTTTAACAAATCTGTAAAATAAGCAGTCTGAAACCTAACCTTAATCACGGAACTAAAGCTTCTAAAGAACAATATTTAACTAATGACCTTCTAAAGAACAATATTTAACTAATGACCTTCTAAAGAACAATATTTAACTAATGACCTTCTAAAGAACAATATTTAACTAATGACCTTCTAAAGAACAATATTTAACTAATGACCTTCTAAAGAACAATATTTAACTAATGACCTTCTAAAGAACAATATTTAACTAATGACCTTCTAAAGAACAATATTTAACTAATGACCTTCTAAAGAACAATATTTAACTAATGACCTTCTACAGTACTTCTTGAGTTTCTTCATTTGTATTCCTGATGATGACTAAAATCTAGTCGAAACGTCCAATAAACACTTTTCAAAATGTTTTCCGTTTTGAGAATTACTATTGTTTTGTATTTAATTAAAATGTCTCAGTGATTCCTGTAATTACTTGTGACGTCATTTCACACGTTTTTTTTATGAGAAATACGCAACTAAGTTCAAACCAACGTGTGCAATTTGCGTATATATACTCCTCAGAACTGAAGTAAGAAAGATCATTTGTTTGTTTCTAGGTTCAATCCTGGCGAGAAAAACATGAAAATGAACTAAATCAGGCGATCGTGAAACACAAACAAGACGCCGAGTCGTTGCAGAAAACACACGAACGTGAACTAGATCAAGCCAAGGACCAGCATAAAAAAGACGCAGAATCGTGGCGGGAAAAATACCAACATGAAATAAATGAACTAAACGGGCAACGCAAACAAGATCTTGACTCTTGGCGAGAAAAATGTGAATCGTTGGATGGTTTCCATAAAGACGAAATTATCAGCCTTCGTGAGAAACTTGAACAGCTTCAAACTCAACTGTTGAGTGAACGACAAAGGTAAGCTCAATATTTGTTTTCATACTTTGGGGGTTTTTTTCAGGTATGGTCAGAGGCTAGCCACTAGGAGAATGGTGTTGCGGAGCGCGATTTTTCTTTGTCTTGTGATTTCTCGCATGGAACTAATTAGAAAAGACTAAGAAAAATTCCGCTCAGCGAAGCTCCGCGCGCACAATTCCGCCTAGTGAAAAACGTTGCTAATTTGTCTAAGGCCCATAAGGCCCATGGGAATGCTCCTATTCCCATCATCCAACGCGGGATAAGCGCGATTGCATGTGGTCGGAGCCATAAAATGTGGTCCCGGAAAAATAAAAAAATAACTTTACGACGATAAGTCTACCCCTTACCCATCTCGGGTTCTCCCATTAGAAACTAAGCTACTTTACTGTCTTTACATCCATCATTGGCAAGTATTTATCAAGACTCTTGAAAATGATGTCGCAATGTGTCACGCTTGACCCTCTCACCTGTACGCCCCCTCAACCCCCCCCCCTCCCCCCCCCGCTACAAACGTAGCCACACATACACTTTACACCCTTCGAGTGTTCCATTAAAATATATGGCATAAACACTTGAAAATGTTACAGTTTGTGGTCACACTATGTCGCGATTGAATTTTGTTTATATTACTCGGAGCATTGCTTCGATAGTTCCCTAGTGGTTTCACTACCCATGCTATGCAATTCCCGCTGTGTGCTTGATGGGGAAAGGTTACCGAGGGCAATAATTCATTTCTATTCATTCTTGCTGTGATTTTGCTTTCCCTTCACACATTTGTGCTTTGGCGAAGCATTTTCCTGACGGTTTTTTGCTCCTTCGACTGGCTCTTATATCATGCGATAGCTTTGCGTGTAATCCGTATTTGACAGGGCAGTCAAATATGCCAAAATTTAGGTATGTACATTATGTGTTATATATTGTTATATCGTGTTATTATTACATGTCTGTCGCATCGATTGCCGGCCCTGTCTGTAACTAAGACGGAGGAAATGTACTAATATTTTGTACAAAATCCCGAAATCTAACCAACATCCTTATTTCTCTACCATGTACCACACGAATGGTGAATTTGTTTGCCAGATAAGAGGCAGCCAAACGTGAATACCATGAAACAGATTAAACTCTCGGTTCAAGGATGGCAATTAATTTGATTGAAATGAAACATTAGACATGTGTGGTGTTGGGGCATAACCCTTATCTCTGTGCGATCAAACGCATTCAACAATGCACACAAGTTAGAACTTAACACTTTGTTGCAACAATTCAGCAATTTCATCGTTTAACTTGCAAAGTGACTTGTCTATATGGTCTCGAGGCGAACAGTAAGTATTAAATGTTAATACCTACATTCTATTTACAGGTAAATAGCGGCAGGCCGGCTAATCCAAGGCATATAGGCTGATATTTAAATTGCATTGCCAACCCGGCTTACTGTTTTTATGCCACAGGCGAAATCTGTTTTACGTATATAGTTTGGTAACAGGCACTAAGGCTTAAGATTATTTTTTCTTCGTTGGACTCGAGTCAACATTCTCCAGATGGCTAGCTGGTATTTTGTTGAGTGTTGGAGAATAAAAGGCTTAAATAATGACGGTCTGCAGTCGAATTAAGTCGAGTTGTCTTAATATGGACACCGAGGAGACATAATGTCCAAGAGGTGTCTGTATTATAGAGGTTGTTTTTAAACAGAATTACACTCTAGGCATGGGAAACATGACCGAAATATAGAGCTGTCCTCTTTAATATAGAGATGTAATAAGGTCTATAAGGAGAGGTTTGTTCGTGAGTCTAGATCTAGCTAGCTCTGTTTACAATGGCAAACCTTGACAGCATATGTATGCACTGGGATTGTGACACTCTAGAATCCATAAATCTGGTCCCCCATAGTCGAATAAAACCTCCACAAACTAAAGGTTTTATGTATTTTTGTTTTATTTTTTAAAGCATTACGTTTGTGCATTCCGTAAAGCTAGTTCGATCCGTACGCCCGATTCTTCATCAGCGAAGATAATATAAGGCCAGATCTCAATTCACACATCCTTTTGCGCCGAAGGTGTTGTGATATATGTTGCATGAAATACAGTTTGGCTTCTCTAATATGGACACTGAAGGAATACAACGAGGTGTATACGTATTAGAGAGGTCTCGGTAGTATATATAGTTTCAGTTATGTTTTACAAAAAGAAAATGGGAATTATGTATGCCGAGGAGGAGGTGTCCGTAAAAAGAGTTCCAGCTGTACACAAATGTATAAATGTATAATTCGGGAGTCGGTGTCAATCACTCTTCGAGCATTCGTCATATAATAGCTCCTGTTTTCTTTTAGCTTGTGTTATATACCTTACTTATGACACCGGCTTCCGTGCCCTCGCAATGAATTACCTCGTAATGACAAAACGGTTTTTCACCCTGATAATTGAGATTCAGTTTATTGAGTTTCTCAATCATTCGTGAGTGGATTTCCCAACAGGCTATTGCCCAATTAATAGGGGATCCAAGGTACCTATGATTTAACGTCCTTATCCGAGAAGACGCGAAAGTCTAACCATTTACTGAAGTCAATGTAAAGGCAGAACTTTCTTCTCAATTATTTTAAGACATTGAGTAGAGGTCCGAGCAAGGATTGAACACAGGTCTCCTAGCTTGAAACTGAAGCGTGGTGTCCACCACACTATGTCATATGTAGCAATTAGATATTGCATGTCTTCCTGGGGTGAATGCCGAGTTGATGTTGCCTTTTTTGTGCTTTTAAGGTTATTTTCGATTTGTCTGAGCTGAATTGCTTTTTATACGAGTGTTTCAATAACTGTTTAACATATAAATAGAGTATTATACAATAACCGGTATAGTTTATTAGTTTCACCACTGGAGACAGATACCTTTCTACATGACAGGTTTTCAGTAAGGTTTTTTGAGCAGACGATAGCGATTAATTTCCGTCTGCTGCACGATAGTGCTTATTCAAACTCACCTATACAACGGAAAACCTTTTTCATCGCATATATAACTTAGCTGTTAGTTTTGTTTTGTTTTGTTCATTTTTTGGACATTTCATAGCGATGACGTCATCATCACCTACGGCTACGTTCTAGATGGTTCCAGACTCGTATTAAATTGTAACTGTTTATGTTGCTATATCATGCCTGTATGTGAGGTTACATAATTATTTTGTTTATGAGACATATATCTTTGTGATGACACATAGCCTACATGCATTTGATACAAATTGGAATTTCTGGCTGAAATCAGTATACACTGTTCTTTTCGAGAGTAAAAATCACTAATGTACAAAATTTTCTTCATGTACAAAGTGAACTTATTAAATATATTTAGTCAAACAAACACTCCAATCGCTTATTGAATTCACAGGCTATATGAAATCCATATTTGAATATTTATAGTTTAACTTTTATTGTAAAACATTCAGCTCCAGATTTCATAACTGTAATCTAACCTGTGGACTCTATTTATAACTGGAGTAAAACTTCAGTCAATCACCCGAATGAAAATTGAATCACCAGATGAGATGACTGATATTGGAAATCAGTCTCAGGCCTTGAATTCTGCACTTTACGTGTAACTGCAGTGAATCAAATGGAAGAAAGCAGAAATGGAAGAAACATTGATTATCACTTTCTCTGCTTTCTTCCATTTGATTCAACTGTTGAATCAGTGCCAGTTATTGCTTTGTGTTGAATTTGGTAGATTCGCTGTCTTTCAACCAGTCGGGGAACGAGCACAGACTTTTGCTCATGGAAGATTTCGGGGTGTGGGTTAAGGGGTGTGCTTTCTGTGGCCTTTATACTTATCCCTAACCCCTTGAGATTTGCATGAGAGTTTTCTCAACTCTCATACCCCGGTCAAACGAGAACAAGAGTTACATGAGAGTTGAGAAGCGAGAGGTTGTATGAGAGTTTTCTCAACTCTCATGCCCCGGTCAAACAAGAACAAGAGTTACATGAGAGTTGATGAGAGTTGAGAAGCGAGAGTTTGTATGAGAGTTTTCTCAATTCTCATGCCCCGGTCAAACGGGAACAAGAGTTGCACGAGAGCTGCATGAGAGTTGACTAGATATTACCGGTCAAACGAGCAAAAATTCTCATCAAAATTTGAAGCAGTTGCCGACGAGAGTCGATAGCGAGCTAGTGTTGAACTCGCATCAAACTCTCATCTTCGTTTGAGCGACTCAAGCCACCTGGTCGCTGTCAAAACATTTGGCTTTATTTATAAACAGACACAATATTGCCGTTGGCAAATACATACATTTTCCTCAAGTAAGGGCCAAGCGGACAATGACTTATAAACTATAAGCTAACTAGAATCGTATTTTCATCCTCGAATTCGAGCTATTTCGTCCCTTTACACGAAGGTTAATTCAAATCACAACAATGGCTGGTAATTGAGAATGGTCCATTTGGGAAGTGTTTGGATGTTGTCATATTTTGAGCTATCCAGACCCGTGGGTTTATTTTCCAGACATTTTATCTCCATTCGCATCAAAATCGCATGTCTCTGTGTTGTTTTAAATGCAATGTATTGGCTTTGATAAGCAGTCAGCCGTGTGTGCTCATGTTGTTTTGTGTTTGTTTAGTAACGAACGAAGGATTGAAACGCTGAAGAACGAGTACGAAGCCAGAGCTCCTGAGCGCGAGGCGAAGGAAAATGGGGGTGTAAGTGTAACGGCATTCGAGGACGTTAAAGAAAAGCATAGTAAAGAATTAGAGGAAATTAAGGTATGCGAATCAAGTGTTTTATTACGCTTTTATGAGATGAGGCTTGTGTTTATATTGCTACTAACTTTATGTATACTCGATAGCTTCATCAATTCTGTTCTTCCTAGAGGTCCAGTAAGGATCATCTCTTATTGATCCAGTGTTACTACAGGGGGAAACCTAAACTTAGGGACGCCGGAACGATGTGAAGGCAAGGGGGGCAGATTTTTGTGAAAGGGCACTTTTGAATTGATATATACTAAGAGATGTTTGCAAAACATCGGGAGTTGAACTTTGCCTAATCATGTTTTCTATTTATTGGATGATAGGGGTGTGAGGGGGTTCTCCACCAGGCGATTGCGCTATTCTTGAAGCTCGATGACTGCATTTCTTGCGTTTTCTGAAGCAAATTCGTAAAAGAATTGCACTAACATTTCTGACAATTCGCTATTTCGCCAAGGCAATCATTTGAATTGAAAGGGCACCTTTGCCCCCCTTGACCCTCCTGGTAAAGAGCAAGGGGGGCGGCTGCCCCTCCTGCCCCCCCCCCCCAGTTCCGGCGTCCCTGCCTAAACTAAACTAACTTTGTTTGTATTGGATAGCTCTATCAGTTCTAAACTGTTCTTCCTAGAGGTCCAGTAAGGATCATCTTTTATTGATCCAGTGTTACTACAGGAGGAAACCTAAACTAAACTAACTTTATTTATATAGGATAGCTCTATCCTATAAACTAACTTTATACTGGATAGCTCCATCAATTCTTAACTGTTCTTCCTGGAGGTCCAGTAAGTGACATCTTTAAAGGAGTTGAGATATTGATTGTTTTATTCAGTTGAAGTAGGTTCTTATCTGATGGCGTGTCTATTGTTTCACATAAAACCAGAATATGACAGAATGGGGAACGTGGGAGTCTAATGTTCTCAGAAAAAGAACAGTCTTCTAAATTACACTCCCAGGTGGTCCAGTAAACTGACCTACAGGGGGACCTAAACTTACTATACACTGGACTGCTCTATCTGTTCTGAACAGTTCTCCTTAGAGGTCCAGCAAGTGCCATTTTTTATTGCTCCAGTGTTCATATGACATGGTTCATTAAGCCAGGTCGTAACAGTCGTAAAGACAGAGTCACAATCGTTCTACACGGCCAGATTATAATAGTTTTTTACCTGCATGTAAAGCACATATAAATAATAAGTATTCTTTAGTTTGAACCACTCTGCCTATTTCCAGTTCTAAGCTGTTGTACTTCGGCTGATGAGAGAGATCGTGGCTCAATCTTTACGACAGTTATTACCATATGGAAACCAGGCTTTAATCGTGAACTAAACTAACTTTATTTATACTGGATAGCATAATCTAATCTACTCGTCCACTCACAAGAGTTCTGTACAACATCAGATCACTTTAAGGTAGCTCACATTCCGTAGTGCATGTTCTTGAATGTGAGCTACCTTAAAGTGATCTGATGTTGTACAGACCTCACTGCTGAGTGAAGAGTGGTTAGATCATGCAGAGGTAGTATATGTTCTTGAATGTGAGCTACCTTAAAGTGATCTGATGTTGTACAGAACTCACTGCTGAGTGAAGAATGGTTAGACCATGCAGAGGTAGTACATGTTCTTGAATGTGAGCTATAGAGGTGTGCGTCGGATCGGATTGACCTCTCTCAATCCGATGGTTTGTCTAAGTTCTCAATCCGAATCCGATCCGATCCGAAGATGAAAAAAGTAATCCGATCCGATCCGAAACAATGTTTATAAAATCCGATCCGATCCGATGCTAAAATTCGTAATCCGATCCGAACTTAAGTTGTGTACGCTGTACAGCGTGCGTTAATTATTATGAACGTATTTTTTCATGATCATAAACGATATATTGGAAATAATGAATTTCTAGCAAAAATAAGCAGATACGAATCCGATAAAAATTGCAGGGCGATATCACATAATTATGCCTTATAGCGTTCATATTTACAGTACACAGTAACAGCAGTTTATATTTTATTAGAATTAGCATAGAAAAAAAAACCAACTAGTCAAAAATGTTTTATTCAGTATAATAAATCATGAGCTTGAGATAGGTTTACATTTTAAAACATCTTAAAGTTTATCACTAATAAACCTCATTGTCAGGCTTCATGATACATAAACCTAACAAACCAAACAAAAAAACACAACATTTCTAAATTTCCTATATATCCAATCCCGTACGTAACTGAGAAATATACGTCCAAAATCCAAATAACTCAAAACTATTTTTAGAAATATATGTCACAAGAACTCAAAACACTTTTATACGAGGTGTTCAAAAAAAAAACTGGACACTGTTTGATTTCATACAACGTAAAATCATACGTAAAATCATACGCATTTTCATAATTTACAATTTCACAATTTGTAAAAATATTCGAATAATTCGACGTGATACAAGAAAAATCAAATCCGAACCGATCCGACAAAAAACCTGCAAAATCCGATCCGATCCGACAGAAACAAAACGAAATCCGAGTAATTTACTGTCCGAATCCGATCCGAATCCGATCGGATCGGATTGGATTCGGATCGGATTCGCACACCTCTAGACTGAGCTACCTTAAAGTGATCTGATGTTGTACAGAACTCACTGCTGGGTTATAAAGCATGGTTAGATCATGTAGAGTTAGTTCATGTTCTTGTCTGCATGATCTAACCATGCTATTCTGTACAACATCAGGTAATGATGCTTGTGTGATGTTACTCTGAGTG
>CACRXK020005970.1:0-19012 GCA_902702795.2 Paramuricea clavata
AAGGTGATCTACAGTCCGTATGTAAACAAAGCCTTTGTTTACATTTTGTGTCCAAAATATTGAGCTTTATTCGACAACTATTTATATTTTCAAGCTTCTAGAGTATAATAAATGATCAAGAAACAACAATCAGGCTTTTCAAGAACTCAAAACATAGTTAAACTGTTTGTATCATAAAAAGTGGGCTCATTTGTGCACATGCGCAGATCGGACTGTAGATCACCTTTAACTGTTATTTGATAATTACTGCATCAACCGGCCCCTTGTTTATACTTTGGAGGTTCGTACTTCGTATATAATATCTATCAAGTATCTTTGGTTCAGAACATGATAGGCCTATATGGAAATCCCACTGTTCGATTCAGTGAAGAAATATCTCCTAATTTCTATCGATAGTTTTAGTAAAATGTCAACATTATTGCGATTTATGGCCTTTGAAAGTCAAGCGAGATCGTATATTATCAAATTAAGACGCATGTAATTGTCTGAACGAAAATATATAGACTAGCCCATACCTTTCGCCGATCATATAACTTCGGCCCCTTCGGACGTATCTTCTTTGTTAAATATTCTTGTTCGAATCTCTATCAATAGCACTATTTAGAGTGTTATTTTTCAGCTTGTATCTTTTAATTTGCTTCTTTTTATTATGTTATTCCATTTCTGGTCTGACTTGACGTGAACTAATTTCAAAACGCAGAGTTTCAAAAATCAAAACGTCAAAACATTTGGTTAATGATTAACATTTAACCGAATTTAGCCGTTGATTGACAACTACATAAAAATACTAACCAATCCGTTTTTCCCGTTCACCAGCGGACGGGTAATTCAAAAACCCCTAGTTTTGCGGCAGACGGTATTTCCTTTGCTTCCCTAATTTTCGCTGCCCGTAGAAATACCGCCTGCCATGCAGGCTAGTTCAATGTGGGAACCTCATTCTCATGTTCCAAGATGAATGGTGATTGGTTCACAATTCATCAGAGCGAGGCTCCCAGGCCAAAAAAAAGATATGTGACGTAATTATCGAAAAGGTCTATTGTGCATGATTGAAGTCATATAAGCTGAAAATGTTGGCCAGTTTGTGGCTTGATTTTTATCTTGACTTCCATATTTGTGGCCTTTTGGCTTGTTTTATTGATTTTTAATACATTTGAATTAGTCGCTTACTGTTACATAGTATATGTTGTCCATAAAAGTTTTAAAAGATTGCAAGCATATTAATTTGACTTTCTTTATAATATTCCAGGACTAGGGTAATTCATTCTGTTACAAGCTTTCCAACCGAGGAACGTAATATACGTATTTATTATATGGCTTTTCACGAAATTCTCTATTCTGACTGGTTGGCAAGCGGTCCGTAAAAACCCATATTCGGACCGTGGTTCGTATTTTCCGTATCTGGACCGCTGTCCCGGATGTCGCTTGGTCCATACTAAAAACCTCAGTCTGATATTTCACAGTACAGTCTACAGATCTCATGCTCGGTCAATAAGCCGTTTCATATAGACTTCAGAAACCCAACTGACCCGCCCGAGAATCATCAGACTTCTCAAGGGTTCAAAGACAGTGCCACAAATAATCGGGTAGTTGACTATAGTTCTTTTCGCTTATCGAAAATGTGCACGTAATAGTCTCGTAATTGGTAACCGATAAAATAGAACTGACAGAAATGCAGTTCATGATTGCGTCTGTAAATGTATAAACACCAACACAGAAAAAAAACAATAGACCCTTTCAGAAAGTACTTGTTACTATAGTATAGAGTCTCGTTTTCATGATTTATTTTGTTACTGATGACCTACTGTAATTATATCAAGGTCTGTTATATATAATCTAATATACAGTAACTGTATGATTTCGTAAATATGTCACCTGTAGGGTTTAGGATGCAACAACATAATTCATAAATGCCGATGGCCCTAAATCCAATATCTCTAGTCACGAAAACATGGCTCTATATAGCCAAGACTGAATACTTTCTGAAAGGGCGGGGTGAAACAAAACAGAACAATAACAGTTATGGCTTATGCTGTAAAGTTACCCGAAAGATATGTGTAATATGATATTATAATTTACAAAATTAAAGACCTCTGCCTATTAATAAATATTTAAATAGCTAATACTCTACAACACGTCAAAAATGACTTGATGTTTACCCACTTATAAATGCCAAAATAACGGTCTTTGTCGATGGCAGTTAAAATATTAGATAACTAGGTCAGTATGTCAGATGTAGCAACCCCCTAGCTTAAAAAAATTTGCTCGTAACACAAAACTATAAAAATATAAGATCTTTAAAATCTCTTCTCACTATAACCAGCTATACAACATAAAAAATGTACAGTCTCGCAAGCTTAGCTACCATACAGTATGTACTGTTATCATAATGTACTGTAAGCCAACACAGAAATGTCAGAATGGAACAAATCATACATATATGTGGATTGAGTGGTATATATATACAGTATAAATAAGCATTAAATAATTTTTAACGACTCCAGTAACTTCTGGATTCACATGACACATGCATGATTATATCAGCTTTTCTGGTATAGGTAACGTGAATGCCGTATTCATTTGCTGTCCTTGTATCTGCTCTTGACTTTTGGGATTATAAACTCCAAACACAGAACTACTGGTTCTTTTAATATACACCACCACGCAAACCACCAATGTCACTAACAGTAGAACACCCACCGCCACACCGACAACAATATAAATAAACTCAGAGTCGACATCATCTTCCTCTGAAACTTCTCTCATTGTCTGATTGCAAAATTCCCCGTGGTAGCCTAAACTACATTTGCAATCACATTTGCCTTTTGTCCCATCCCAAACATATACACCATTTACACAAGGATTACTGCCACATTGACATCCTTTCGAAGTACCCATGATTTTCCTCTTAAAAGGTTGGCTGTCTTTAGACATATTTAACAAGTCTATGACATGGTTATTTAGACTGAACAAACCAATACAGCCTTCAAAAGATTTTAAACTTTTGTCATCAGTGAGACCACCAATTTTGAAACCCGATGTTTTTAGCAAATTGGAAAATTCTTGGCCAAGTAAAGTGATGTTTTTGCTAGCAGTAAACTTGGATGCACATGTTGTTGTTATAGAAACATCACTTTCGCTCAAGTAGATATGTGTGAAACTGACGTTTGAAGTAATGTTAAGTAAAAACCACTTGTTTGTGTTTACCAACCCTAAAAACATTGAAAATTAATATCCAAACACTTCTTAACTTAAGCTTAATTCAGCTAATCAACCCAATAATTAAGCCACTTAATTACTAGTTTAATTACTTAACTAGCTTAATTTAACTAGTTAAGCTAAATAATTTAAATATCTGTTTTATACTGACAAACATTATTTTTTTATAATTCATACCTATGTCAATGGATCCATTACCAGTCTGGTTAAAGTCATATTCAAGCTTTAAAATTCCACTTTTTATATTTATGGCAAATGATTGGTTTCCTGACATTGTTGCAGTAATTTGTGAATTTGACTGAGTCGTTTTAAACTGTACTATCATAGATGATATATCATCAGACAATGCAGGACCAGTTATGTTAACCAAAGAGTTCTGTCCATTAAAAGTGACAACCATTGCCGCTAGAAAATTGTAAGAAACAAAGTCAATTAACTTCAAGTAGAGTGTATTTTATAGAGTACAATACATGTATTGAAACTTAATTTGGTTAATTTGTTTAAATCAAAGTTTGTAGATGTATATTTTACTAATGATACTGTATAATTGTGCAAATACATACAAATTGAATTGTTTGCAAATTTGGATGCAGTAATTGGTGGAGATCAAATCTAGGAGCCTGCAGATTTATATCAGTCTTAATCCTTTAAGTGGCAATGTGCCCTGATGAACACTACTTTATTATTTTACTCTGTCTAACACCAGACGATTTTGCTCATCAAGGGGAAAGTGCTGAGCCACTCAATGGGTGCGCTTAAATGTCAACGGTCTCCCTCGACATGTATATTATTGTCTGGCATTAGACAGAGTAAAATATTCTGGCATTAGACAGAGTAAAATAATCTGGCGTAACAGCAGCGTTAGTCAGAGTAAAATAAAATAAAGTGAGGCGCATCATGCAGTGCACAATGTATTTCAATGGGTTTTAATTACACTGTCTGTCAATGCATCCTGTTAAACCTTTAAGTGGCAATGTTCTCTAGACTTTATTATTTTACTCTGTCTAATGTCAGATGATTTTAATCTGTCAATGGGAGAGTGTGCCACTCAATGGGTAGCCTGCGTGCAGGCCCAAGGGAACTGATAGTGGGCCTGCAAGCAAGGCCCGGTATTTTGTAAAACGCCCCTTTTCATAACACGCCCCATTCGCGCGTCAATTGTCAAAAAAGAACCAATGACAGCACCCAAATATTAACAGACAAACTCGCATTAAAATGTTGCGAGTTTTTCTCTGCTTATTCAGAACACTAATAAACAATGTGTAAATGGCTGCGTTTTAACTCCAAAAAAGCAAGCAACGCAGTCAGTAATTGCCAAATTTGCAAGTGCTCATTTTCAACTAAAATCGGAACAAGCAAATTAGGACGAATTTCAACAGAAAACCAGTCTCAAACTTCAAATCATGAGTGAAGTCGTGCAACCACATTAGGATTTATATTATGTGTGCTTCGCTGTCGCCATTGGCATTGTTATAAATAAATTGTCTCACTTATCAGATCGTGTGTGCAATTCTTGTTGGCGGCGGAAATTACAAAATTTATTTCAGTTATTTCATTTGGTAAAAAACTCTACAAAAGAAGAGAGCGTTCCGAGTCCAGATCGTTTCGTTTCGAACGGCAATTTAATACCGCCTTCTGTTTCGCTCTCTCAGTGAAGCCTTGTAAATCGCAAAGTGTTTCGAATAGGCTTACAGTCCTTACATGCAACTGCATCTCAACATCAACCAAAAGATAATTTTCTTGAGGAAGTGAGAACACATAACATATCAACTGAAGTCTGTTTGAAATTAATGAAACTCAAGTAAAGGTTACTATAGTTTACCCCACTCGTAATTTGCTATTCCAGCACCTCACGACAAGCAATTCCCATTGGCATAACGGCAAAAACATGTCTTCCTTCAAGTAAACAATAAACAGTCTGTTCTTGTTCCATTTGTAATCGAAAAAAGTGATCAATTTTCAAATTTTAAGCTTATCGAGAGCCTTTGTCTATGCCTAGGTTAATTAATTACCGATTGCCTCAGCTAGCCAATGGGAATTTAGCCAGTGGTTCGGCTGGCGAAAATCGAAAACATGGGGTGATGGTTGCAGGCTGTCCCTCACCCTCAGACAGCCTGTACGCAGGCTACTCAATGGGTTATTAGCTACTGAAATTGCGTTTCGGAAAACTGTTCACTGAGTTACATATTAGGTATTTCCTCTGTGGATATTGTTGGCATATTTCACTGGATTCAATAATAGTTGAAGGGTCTTGTAGACGAGCATTTAAGTACTCACTTCCAGTTGTACATAATTAAAATGTGAGATTCAAGTTATAACTACCCATAATTAGTCATATGTTACTTCCTGCAGAACGATTAAAATATTTACGTGTTGCTACTATATCTTACAAAATTATATTGTGTTGCAACCTCCTATTTTTTTTAATCAGTCTCAAGGTGCCAAGATAATTTTACTAATTGAAGGGCAACTCTATAACTTGGGCCTTGGGGTGATTACAATAAATCCCTTCCTTAGTTCATTGTGGTCTTTCTTCCAAATTCATTTTGGGTAACATAGGCAACTACTGTCAAATATATAGACAATTTTAGATCAAAATATCAAGAATGATTTTACATGTAATCTCAAATCGAGATAAAGGATTTATCAAAACATTTCTGTTAATTATAATTTATTTATAAATGTCTATTAAAAAGCTAGTATGCACTGATGCAGGGTTCTATTTTACCGACTATAATCGCAAGGCAATTTAAACTAAATCTCTCATATTCCTTAAAGTTCTGGTAAACTTTGTTAGTTTACTACCATTTGTAGGACTTGTAGCATATTCATTTTGCTGCCAATAACCTAGAACTAGAAGTGTACAAGGTATAACCCAAGTTTTCGATATTGATAAGGTATTTAAATTTATTATAGTGATTAAAAAGCAAAGCTTTATACGAGAACAGTGTAATACCGTAGGAGGCAATAAAAACAATTACTTTGCTCGCATGTAAAGTATGTTTTCATAAGAAACAGAGTAATTGCTAATTGCTGATATATGGATAAAAACTATATCAGATTGAGAAGGTGCGAACATGATTTCAACAAATTCACAGACGATATTAGTGTGTCAATACAGTATAAGATCAAATTATCAAATTTAGTTTAAAACGTTTAGTTTCAATTTGGCAACTTACCGAGTTGTATTAAACAGGATGCGAGGGCCATATCTTCTTTAAAAATGTTCTTACGACCCAATAGAGTTTCAATTTACGGAATAAAATTGCAACAATATATATTAAAAACAGCTTCGAGTTCGTTTCGAAGGTTCGACTAGACACAACAAAAAATCCATTCTTTGAAAATTAACGTTTAAAATTGCCCGAATTTGAATGCTTGCTGTCGCGATTTGTCCCACCAAATGGAGAGATTATTTCAAGGCAGATGAAGCGTGGTGTTGAGTAATACGACAGGAATTTGTAACTGATATTTTGAACCCGGCTGGCGAGCAGTATTTTGAAATATTTTATAGTCCATGCACACAATATGTTGATATCAACGAATGTAAACAAAGGATGTGATGTAACAAGTACCAGGAAGGAAGTAGGTTGTGGACATATCCCACAAAGATAGAATGCCAACCTTAATATTAATATAGCCCTATTAAAAAACCCACAGATTCACTTTTAGTACATTCTAAAGGTTGTTTAAATTAACTATTTTGTTATTTTCTCTCTTGGCAAGTCGGCGTTGCAAATTTTCTAAGTTCAGGAAACTGAATAATTATAACAATTAAATATTATGTGAAAAGCGTACTGAAATTCGTACGATTTCGTCATGAAATTGAATACTATAGGGTTACGAATTGGCTCACGACAATTTTATCTAAAACTCCATGTAATACCGCTTTCGATAGGTATTATAAACGCAATATATACCCACACTGGTACAGACAGTTTTGGCATAATTGGACCCCGACATCCTTGAAGGATATTGCCATTATTGGGTGCCATGGTGCTTTTCCACAACAGTTTAAAATCTATTGCTGTGGATATACAAGCATAAAATCACAGAACCGTAGAATCATAGAACCATAGATTTGAGTTGTACTAACCGATGGGACCATCAGTTGACCACTCGTGCAGATGCGTTTGATATATCCAACTAAGCCAGGCGCAAGACAAATCATACTATATAAAGATGAAACACAACACAGGCCTTGGATTCAAAGTTTGAAATGACAGTTAATTCAAGCTTTGAATATTACATATCACACAGACGACGCCCACGCGAGCACCTGTGAGTGACGCACGCTACTTGTTCCCCATAAACACATTTTCATATACACTATCAGGACTATCAGCACCATTCGTGAATGATAATATAGTTTTAGAGTTATACAGTACTGGGTCTTATAATATGGTTAATGGTTCTACAGGACTGGTATATAATTCGACATTACTTCACACCTGAGGCACGCAAATGGTAGCAGTCCTCTACACCGGCTTTCATTGCTATCATTTTGCGCACAGGACTAAGAGAGGTTACCGGTTACACTTGTACAGCGTGCCAAATATATAATCGTCCTGATTGGCGCTTGAAAAGGATTAACATTGACATCAACAGCCAATTTTACACGATAACACCTCCATCAAACGACTCGAATAGACTCGGCATCAATGCGTTAGGGTAAAACGCTGATACGGACGGACGGACGGACGGACGGACGGGCGGGCGGACGGACGGACGGACGACCTATTTTTCTCTCAAATATGTTTTAAACATCATATCCGCGTTTTACCCGATCGGGTAAAACGCGGATATGGTGTAAAATATGCTTTTCGGCTCTTTAAAAGGCATATCCGCCGCATATTAGGTTGTGTACAATTAAATCGTGTCCGATGGGCCTAAAATCGAAATAGACATATTCCATCAGAAGTGCATATCGCTGATATCGGTCAGGGCAAATTCCTTTAATTTCGACGATGTTTGCATGATTTAATTGATTAATAAGTCGTGCTTCTCTCAGTATCAATTTTCTTGCTTCAAGACTCGAGTCCAGAAGTTTTTTAACTACAATATTTTCATGTTCACCCGTAGGCTCCTCCGCAGGTCACTATGATGGTATTCAAACGGCAAAATTCATGTATATGATTGTAATAATCAATGCCGTCATGCGTTGAATCCCAGTGCCAAAATCAGGCGTATAATTTATACGGCAACACAGAAAAATACAGCCGCATATTTCAATTTATACGAAAATTCAAAACAAACTATGCCCGCACAGGATGGGCTAGTGGGGATATCCCCCATATTTCGCCTTCCCAAACTTCGAATCCCTATATAATCCCCTCTTTGGCTCTTTCAGTTATGGCTGCGGCCAAAGTTTGCTTTGAATTTTCTTAATTGAAATATGGCTGTATTTTTCTGTATTGTCGTATAAATTATATACGCATTTTAGTGCTGGGATTCAACGCATTGGCCGTTTTTATACTAGAGACGTACAGACGCATAATCCGTCTTCTACATTATTCGTCTAGTATAAAGACGGGACGAATAATGAGACGACGAACTATAGACGGCCAATGCGACGAACTATCAACATTTATTGTTCGTCTGGTTATGCGTCCCCAGTATAAAGACGGGCACAAGACGCATTATGCGTCTAGACGAACTATCATCGGCTGTGCGTCTCTTAAGACGAAGAATCGAACATAGTTCGTCTAAACGCATAATGTGTCTTGTGCCCGTCTTTATACTAAGGACGTATAACCAGACGAACAACAAATGCTTGCCCAAGTTCGTCCAGACGCATAATGCGTCTCTAGTATAAAAACGGCCATTGTCGGCATTGATTATTACAACATTATACATGAAATTTGCCTTTTGAATGGCATCATAGTTGCGTGCGGAGGAGGCTAGTTCACCCGGGAGCATCGCTGTATATATAAACATAACATGAACAGCAAACCCGCCGTCGCCAATTTCATCTTTATCAACCAGTGATCGATATACGAATACTGCGATAAACCTGAAACATCTATGGTTTCAAGATTTTTTGATTGATTACAATCTTTCAAACTCACAAACAACGACATTTCATTGAGCTGATTGACTACACTGAAAAAATACAGTTTGCAGCGAATTCAATTGTTCAAACTTCAAAGTTCGCTCCACTTGTACCTGTCACGGTGTCAGGAGCGGGGCGAAACATCGCAAGATATTAATATATTTTATACTAAATACGCGAGAGCATTTTACACCATATCCGCGTTTTACCCGATCGGGTAAAGCGCGGATATGCCTTTGAAAGAGCCGAAAAGTATATTTTACAATTTACACCATATCCGCGTTTTAGCCGTTCGGGTAAAACGCGGATATGCCTTTGAAAGAGCCGAAAAGCATATTTTACACCATATCCGCGTTTTACCCGATCGGGTAAAACGCGGATATGCCTTCCGTCCGTCCGTCCGCCCGTCCGTCCGTCCGTCCGTATCAGCGTTTTACCCTAACCCGCATCAATGCAAAGAGTCTATTCGAGTGGTTTGGTAGAGGTGTTATCGTATAAAATTGGCTGTTGATGTCAATGTTAATCCTTTTCAAGTGTCAATCAGGACGATTATATCTTTGCCAAAGTTGGTCTACCTAACCTTACCATATGGCATATACTTACAGTAAGACTATAATTATGAAGATATACACCCTTGGACATGCATGTATACCTAGTATGTTTGGACGATTAATAGCAATAGTTTCCCTGCATGTGCTGAAAACCACATTTCATATAGGAGAAAATGGATCAATTCTGCAATTATTCGAGGCTTCCTTGCACGTGCAATGATCCATGACAAAATTATTCGAGAATCTGCGGTAGCAGAATTAAGCGGAACGTAATACACTCGTTTCTGAATTATAGTAAAGGAAATTTTGCTCGCAATAGCATTCCTTCGTTATGTTATGTTAATATACGCCAAATAAATTTCGCAGCAAAAAATAATCATCGCTTTAAATTACCAATTATCACATGATGAAAGGGAATTTCCCTGTCTAGTCATACAATGACCAAAACTGCCCAAAATAATTCAAAGGCTCAAAAATTTGTCAGGAATTCTGGCAGCCCTTTCGAGTTAAATCTTTTACGATTTTCGGTATGAAATTCAACCGCAAAAGCTAATGATTAAAACAATGAAATTCCGGTTTATTTTATATCGAAGTTGAGCGCTTTTATACATTTTTGGCACTCAACTGGCAAAAGGGAAATGCTGATGTTACAAAAATGTGCAAAGTCATGCAATTTGACGTTATGACGTTATTTTTGCATTAAACGCTATCGTGGAAGGATGTTTAAAATGAAAATGTTCAAAAGTTTTGTTCTGGTAAGTAAATTACGTTTCGTAATCGCATGCGGTCTTGTTTAAAACGGGGAAATCCGATAAGGGTATTATTGCTATGTTGATATTATTTCATGGTGTGAAGAAACCCAATCAAATGAGCAAATAAATAATATAGTTGTACAGAATTTTGGTACTTCGAGTATATTTGGTACACTTGTAAGTTACAGTATATTTCATTGGTATCTCTCGAATATGGTCGTAACTTTCGTAAAGATTGAGTCACGATCTTTCTCATCAGCCGAAATACAACATTTTAAAACTGAAAATACGCCGAGTGATTATAACTAGAGAATTCTTATATATGATTTATATGTGGTTTACATGTATAAACTATTATAAACTGGCCGTTGAGAAAGATCATGACTCAATTTTTACGACCATTTTTACGAGTTACATGGTCAGAATCTTTGGTAACTTTACGAATGTATAGATCACTAGCAGATACTACCACATCATAGCGATCACTACCACATCATAGCGAGCTAGCTGTTACGGTTTAAATGAGAACTCATTCAAATGGCCGAAAAGCGCCAAACTTGACAGTAATAAGCTTTCTGAAATTGACATTGGTCTGTACAGTACATTAGAACTTAACTGTTCTCTGTTGGAATTTTGAGAGTTTAGAATGTTTTTTATATATGAATACATAATAGTGTTTAAACTTTAATGCTAACCTAATTTCTCATAACTTTGGTATAACTACAAAGTTTGTTTATTGACAAAGGCTAAAAAGAATTTGCTAGGCTGACCACATTTATACGCAAGCCGCTGAAAATTCCGTAACATATGTTACAAAATTTATGGTGCAATTTTCATTGCATCACGTGGCAAAAGTGTGCACGCAAAATTCTATGATAAACAGTTTGATTGTCGATTATCTTTTCAATATTAAATTCATATAGCTAAACTAACGCGAAGATTGCTAACATATTTCGAATTCCAGTCGAGGTTAAAAGGTTATGTGTATAGGAAAACGCATTGTCATATATGGCAAAATTCGTGTGGAAACCAAACGCGTGGGAAGCAATATAACATTGGAGGATCAAGTACATTTTCTATTAGAAAATGGCACTTCGTCCATGTTTATATTGGGCCTGGTTATATGACGTTTTTATTCCGGCTGGCTTGGAAACTCACCAAGATAGAATAGCGTGTTGATATAGAAGGAAGAAACACTTGTTCCGACGTTTCGGCTCGCTGGAATAGAGTGCTTACATGGCGAATTTCTGCCCCTGCCGGACAAGTTTGCGATAGAGTTTATATTACAAGCAGGATCTTGGCAACTGCCCTATACACATGCAAAAATCTCACGAATGGAAGCAAGTCTGCCAACATGCTGTCGACAAGTTGTGTTCGCACTGCTTGTCCCAAGTTGTCAACACGCTTGGAACAACCTTGTTGATATTATCAGACTTGTTGCAAGGTTGTTCCAACAAATCCGTTACAGTCATGATATAACAATATTGTTACAACGTTGTCTCGTCGACCTTGTAACAAGTCTGATAATGCCATCAAGCTTGTTACAAGTTGTTAACAGCTTGTTTCAAACTTGTTACAAGAACTGGAAACAAGCAGTATCGACAGCTTGTGACAAGCTTGGTGGCATTATCAGACTTGTAGCAAAGTTGTTCTAACAAGTCTGATACAATGATGTAACAAGAATGTTACAAGGTCGACGTCACAAGGTTGTAACAATATTGTTATATTATGATAATCATGACCGTATCAGACTTGTTGGAACAACCTTGCAACAAGTCTGATAATATCAACAAGGTTGTTACAAGTTGTTAACAGCTTGTTCCAAACTTGTTGACAACTTGTAACAAGCAGTGCGAACACAACTTGTTGACGGCGTGAGGCAGACTAATTGCTACAAGATGCGAGATTTTTGCGTGTGTACGCAATAAAAACGTAACAGAACGGCAAACGTGCAGATTCGGCCATCTCAAATAATGGAATGTGGGGATAGTAGCGTTGCAGATTGCATGCAGAGGAGAGTGGGAAGTAAGGTTCCCTCATGCACCACCCCATGGAAAACCTACATCCCTCTTAATTTGCAGATGAGACTAGATCCGTCCCTGCAGGGTTTTTTTCAAGCATAGCACTCGACAGGAAATTCTCTACCAAGCAACATAACCATTCTATTTCTACCATCTTACAGGTTTTTATGGCAGAGCATATACATTGGTCAATTGCGACAAAATGTGGCTTGAATCAAATCACCATCATACAAAACCGTTCCGAACATTGTGTCGACTGCGTTCAATGTCCCAAGGGAATGGGAAGTATCCCACAATGCGGTTCGTTTCTCACGAGAAACACGACAGTCACGTGCAAGGCGTGCGTCAAAGGCGTGTCGTATTCAGAGTCACATGACCACACCTCGTGCAAACAGTGTAGAATATGCGTGGAAAACGAAGAAGTGATTAAAAACTGTACAGCAACCTCGGATGGTGAATGTGGAGAATGCAAGCCAGGGTAGGCCAGTGTGTAGAACAGGGCTCGAAATAGCGGGTTGCCAATGAAGTAGGTCATATTTTAGAAATGGCAGGCAAAAACAAATTTGAACTGCCAAAGTAAAAAAAATTCTATATATATATTTCATTTCATTTGCTTACCACAATTCAATATACTAGATCATTTAAGTGACTAAATGCATTTATATTTGAAATGTAAATCCAAGTTTACTTAAGTAAAATAGACAAGCATAATTAAAAATAATAAAAATGCATATCATGAAAACACTGATTTTTACAATATGACTTCTATGAGACATCGCCATTTTGGCAGTTCAATGAATAAAAATGGCAGGCTAAAATTTGTTTCACCTGCCAAAAAAATTTAGACTGGCAGGCCATATTTTTTCTCTACTTCGAGCCCTGGTGTAGAATTTTGCATTTAGTGCTGAGTGTTGCATTTCGAGAATTTTGTTATATTATCAAGTTACAAGTTTGTTAAAACCTATTCATAACTTGTTATCAACCAGCCATGCAAGCACTGGTTCATAACGGCATGTTGGCGGCACAATATATCATTAATATTAATACACGTGATCCCCCAGGCACAATTTGACCAGTAAAGGGTCCTCCCTTACTGGACCTCTATGAAGAACAATTTAAAACTGTCAGAACTATCGAATATAAATAAAACTAATTTTAATAAGTTAACTAGAATGGTTCCTCGTGCTAGCTATAAATTTAGATCTTACAATTGTGCAACCACATCAGTTTAAATGAGTTTATATATATATATATGTTCGCGTGTATATTACTTGTACTATGAAATTATCGTTAGTGCTATCATAGTATATCCTAAGTTATGAAAATATCGCATTATTAATTTAACAAATATATCCACAGGTATTATCGCAGTTTCGTGTTTTCTTGTGTAAAATGCTCGCCTTGTTGCCAGGATACGCAGGAGGATGACGTGGAACCACAATGTTTGAAACAAGGATTCTCCAGAGACCGAGCCTGTCGGTACACGGGTAGAAATTGCGGGGGCATGAAACCAACTTCAATGAATAGTATGGTATTTAAATCCACAGCAAGCCAAGAATTAGAAAAAAGTAACATTCCTTTACCTTACATCATTGGTTTGATGGTTTTCGTGTTTGTAGTTTTTGTACTGGCATTGCTGGTCATATTTCTAATGTATCGAGTTTACGGTGCTGGGAAGGGTAACAGGTCAAGGGTGATATTACGGCTTCAAGGTAAGGGAATGAACGGATATATTGCATGGATATAAATTGGCACACCTATGGATGATAAAAAGACTGAATTTATTTAACTATCCAGGGCTGGTTTGATGAGCTATTTAATGTACGGCTAATTGCAAATTATTTTTGTATGGTATGTTATAGTCACTGGATCATGACTGGATGGAATGGAGAACAGTGAGATTTTCAAAACAATGAAAAGTCAAAAGACAATGGAACATTCTGGTCACGGGATCATGACTGAATGGCATGGAGAACAGTGAGATTTTCAAAAGAATGAAAAGACAATGAAACATTCCGATCACTGGATCATGACTGGATGGCGTTAAGAACAGTGCCATTTTCAAAACAATGAAAAGACAATGAAACATTCCGATCACTGGATGGCATGGAGAACAGTGCGATTTTCAAAACAATGAAAAGACAATGGAACATTCTGATCACTGGATCACAGGGATGGATCCAGCATGATCTGGTAGGGGGGGAGGGGGTGGTCTGGTGGCAACTGCCGAGTTGTGTCGGTCACATGTGCCGCCCGCCCATCAACTACTGTATTTGAATTGTAATTGTTCACAGTTCACTTGTCATCATGTTATTACTCAAATTACTGTATCTCATTTTGTCTTTTTTGCTTTATCATAAAAAATAGCACCCCCTGCACCCCCTCTGGCCAGTGCTAGGGGGGGGGGGGTATGCACCCCCCAGTAAATCCATCCCTGCTGGATCATGACTGCACGGATAGCATGGAGAACAGTGAGACTATCAAAGCAATGAAAAGAAATGGAACATCTTGATCACTGTATCGTGACTGGATGGCAATATTGTTTTGCAAAGACCCAATTCTAGAAAGTTGCACATATCAAGAGTTATGTTAATATTCTTATATTCTTTTTTATGCTGTTTAGATCAGTATGACAACAATGACAATGTTCACCTATCAAGCCAAGTAGAACTCGGAAAACCTTTGGTTCATCAAACAAAACTTTGAACAACAACAACTATCAGAAGGGAGAAGTGGTCGAAATAGAAAGGGCGTTTGGCCATCAAAGACGACAATATGTTTGGAATTGTAAAGGACGAATATTAATGCAGGACTATATAAGCATATATAAAGCTTATTAATTCACTGAGAACAATATTACTACCGAAACTGCATGTCCTTTACAACATATCCAAGCAGACATTTTCCGAATTGACCATTTGCGTAATAGACTAAATTTTGATCTAAACAAGTCTAGAGAAAAATTTCATCACAGCTTGAAAGAGCATCACAAAATTGGTAATATTCCGAAGTTTCGTTGCGAAATGTTGTAAAATGCGGATAATATAGCCTTGCGAAGTTTACAATTTTCAGTCATTTTAGATTACAAACGGGAAATTAATACCCAAACCCAATTGCAAACTTCGCAAGGCTATATTATCCGCATTTTACAACGTTTCTCAACGAAACTTTGGAATATTACTAATTTTGTGATGCTCTTTCAAACTGTGATGAAATTTTTGTCTAGATCAAAATTTAGTCTATTACGCAAGTGGTCAATTTAGGATACTGCAGACAAGGTATATTCACAGAGAAAGATTTAAATTTCCATTAATGGATTTTTGAATGTAAAAACAGAACTCTTACCATTCTTGGTTATTATATAGATTTCCCATTTGATCAATTAGTAAAAACTAACTAAAATGTTTAATATTTACAGGAAATACCAATAATAAACATCATCGTTTTTACCAATTAACTATATGGGAAATCTATATATTAACCAATAATGGGAAGAGATCAGTTTTTTACATTGATACTCGATAGTATACAGTACATGGTATGATGGTAAATCTTAAAAACCATTCAAAAACCATTAATGAAAATTTAATTTTTCTCTGTGATTTTGTAAGGCTTAGGCCAGGGTCAATTGGTCAAATGTCGAACTTTTCATGTGCCGAACCTAATGTTAATGAGCTAAGTTCTTTGTCTCACTTCATTTGCATTAGGTTCGGCGCATAAAAAGTTCGACGTTTGACCCTGGCCCTAGCTTTTTTAGAGTATGCTAAATAAGAAGATGTATGTCCAAATTGTTTGCATATAAAAACAGAAAAGAAAAACAAACAATGGATGTTTTATAAATCGATAACATTTTGTTCACTAACTAACATTTTGTTCGATAACAGTTTGCTATGTGTGTATATGGTAATTACCACGAGCGTTGGCAAATTGTCAAGTTTTATTGCTTATATTACATAATTTATATGAATGCTTCCAAATTACGATGTCGGTAAAGGTCAACTTATACATGTTTGTAGACAAGTTGTGTGCTTGATTTACACAGTATAACTCAAGTTGTAAGCAGGTTGCATGCGACAGTTTTAGGCAAAAATTGTGTAGTGTGTATAAATCGGTCTTAAACGTACTACGCTTAATGTTTTGGACTGCGCGGTGTATGAAATCATTTGGGCTTGGCATAAACTCAAACTATGTATGGTGAACAAAAGGGTGACTGACAAAAATGTCTTAAAAAGTCTCTCTGCAAGTGGAAACATGCCTATATCTGCATCGAAAATCACTTTTTATTTCTGACTTGTCAAATTGGCAAGTCGAGTCCGAGAGGAAGTACATAAAGAGATCTCACTTCAGGTTAATTTCGCGTAAGGGATTTTTTAAGTCCGCCATGTTCTTAACAAGTGCCCTAAAGAGAGGCAGTCACCCCCCTGAAAACATATTGAAAATTTAATATTCCAGGGGGGTGAATGCCTCTCTTTAGGGCACTTGCTAAGAACATGGCCGCCAGCTATTTCGGTAAAAAAGCGCCTTACGGTTTTGTAATGGAAGTTACACTTCTGTATGTCTTTATTCTGTGTCCGAGTCGCGTCATCTGGAGCTGTTGACTCGGACCGAGCGACACTGAATCATGCAGACCGACAACTACTGTTTATACTACACATATAGCAGGCGAAAGGCTCAAAGGCACAATGTACCACAAATAAAATATTTTATCGTATCCTACCTCAACTGCGATCAGCCACCACGACAACTCTCTGGCCATATTTCTTGATACATTGATCGACGTATTCCACGATCTTTTTTAATCTTCGGTCGATCGCGTCCAAATGTTTTTGCGAGAGGATCGGAGCTAGCGGTTCAGAACTCATAGATTCCTGCAAGACTTCGCTGAGTTTCTTATCGTTCTGGTTATCGAGAGCTTTTATTCTTTGCCACGTTGAACGAAGGATTCTGAAAGGGGGGAAGAAAAAAATACGACATTTTGACATGCTTGTGTACAGAGTTGAATATACCGGGCACCAGGTCGCCAACGTTTTCATCTAGAAACGAGATATTTGTCTGAGGTAGCTTTCGCGGACACAAAAAATTTTCTTGGCTTCGCTACACATGCAGAAACTATACAGAACTATACTGTACATGCAGAAAATTTGAAAAACAATAGGGACCATGTTTCGGTTGCATGGATAGTTGGCCAGTTGGGATTAAGTTAAGTACGATTGGTCATAATATGGATAATTCCATGCAGCTATCGACTAATCTTTTTTTATCTATAGACAAGAAAGACGAAATCTATCGTTATAGCTCAAAAGAGCATCCTAAAATTAGCAAAATTGCAAAGTTTGGTTGCGAAATGTGGTAAAGTACAAAAAATATAGTGCTGTAAAATTAGCAGATTTTGAGTATTTCAGTATTACGCGCGGTCATGCGGGATCAGCACGACCGATCAATGTAAAAATTGAAAAGCTATACTGTACAATACAATACAATAAAATTTATTTATCCACGGTGGAATCTTCAGTATATACAGTACATTATATATAAATAAGTTTAAGCATGCAAAAATAAATAAAAGAATATGATCTACTGGTTTCCAAGATTGCCGTGTGGGAGTTCATCTAAACTATTATAACACTTGTTTACAAGTTTCCGAAACTGAGCAAACGATTGGAGCATTCTTATATTTTCGGGAAGGCTATTCCACAGCACTACTCCACTGTACTGAAAGCTTCGCTTCACATAATTAGTTCGTGGCTTGGGTAGATTTAATTTCATTTCAAAGTTCCTAAGATTATATTCTGAGCCACGAACTGAAAAAGATTTTGTAGCCAACCGTTAAAGCCCAGGTCACACTACACAACGATAACGATACGATAACTTGTATTCGCGCGCTGATTGGTCAAAAATTTATCGTTGTCGTCCGACTGAAAAAAAAATCGCTCAGGTGAGCGATTTTAAAATTGTTATCGTCTAACGATAATTTTACCATTTTCGTTGTTGTGTGGACACTAATACAATTTTTTTGACAATTATCGCGTGTTTACAATTTATTGTATCGTTATCGTTGTGTAGTGTGACCGGGCCTTAAGCCTGCTTAAACCTTGCGGTATGTCGGCCGGCTATTGTCGTTAGCAGTTCAACCAAAAATAATTCACAAAAGAATCTATGCATCAACAGCTGTATCAAACAATGAAGGCGGATTTCCATCCAGTGAAAAAATTTCGCACGATCGCTTTCTTTTGAATTGTGTGCAGTCAACTACAGCTAATGAGATTTGTTCCGCTTGACTGTTTATATTTCAAAGGAAAGCGATCGCAACATTTTGTACTAACTGAAACCCGCCTTCATTATTAGTCTTATAATTAAACTGGTTACCAGTAAAGGAACAATTAACGTGAATGCACCATGGGCGGATTTACTGAAGGGGGG
>CACRXK020005971.1:0-26414 GCA_902702795.2 Paramuricea clavata
TCCATCCCTGAATATCGTTAAGCCTGGTTTACATGATCAAAGTTTCTGTGATCACAGTAGGGATTTGGAAAGTTTCTGTGATCACAGTAGGGATTTGGAAAGTTTCTGTGATCACAGTAGGGATTTGGAAAGTTTCTGTGATCACAGTAGGGATTTGGAAAGTTTCTGTGATCACAGTAGGGATTTGGAAAGTTTCTGTGATCACAGTAGGGATTTGGAAAGTTTCTGTGATCACATTCTAAGTCTTGAATGATTTTTAAGAAATGTTTGAGGAAACTGACGTGTTTAACACTGAGTCAGTTTCCTTAAACATTCCTTACAAATTATTCAAAACGTAGAATTTACCAATGCAAAATTCCTACTTTGACCACAGAAACTTTGGTAGTGTAAATCAGCAGTTACACAGCCAGTCAACGTTCGTTGTGGGAGCAAACCGGAGTATTTCTGAAAGCTCGCGCCACTTTCAGGAAAACGTTGGATTTTTCCCCACATGCAGAGTAGATCCGTTCCATTTTATCCTTTCTTTGCTCTTGCTGTCTGTTTTCTAATTGGGTTTTTTTGCTATCCTATGTGTTTTTTTGGTATTGTGCCGCTATAAAACATATAGCCAAGATCAGAAGATGATAGTGTACCGCTATAATGCATATAGCCGAGATCAGAAGATGTAGTGTACCGCTATAATACATATAGCCAAGATCAGAAGATGATAGTGTACCGCTATAATACATATAGCCAAGATCAGAAGATGTATTGTGCCGTTATAATACATATAGCCAAGATCAGAAGATGTAATGTGCCGCTATAATAATACATATAGCCAAGATCAGAAGATGTATTGTACCGCTATAATGCATATAGCCAAGATCAGAAGATGATAGTGTACCGCTATAATACATATAGCGAAGATCAGAAGATGTATTGTGCCGCTATAATACATATAGCCAAGATCAGAAGATGTATTGTGCCGCTATAATACATATAGCCAAGATCAGAAGATGTACTGTGCCGCTATAATACATATAGCCAAGATCAGAAGATGTATTGTGCCGCTATAATACATATAGCCAAGATCAGAAGATGTAATCTTCTGTTTGTAATATATATAAACTTATGTTTTTGCTTATTTTATATGTATACAGCTATTTCAATTAAGGTTGTCCCCGAGCAAAGCGGAAAAGTCGAATACGAGCGCGAAAGGCTTGCTGGGAATCGCTAAAAATTCATTAATTTTTAGCGATTCCCAGCAAGCTTTTCGCGCTCGTATTCGACATTTCCACTTTGCTCGGGGACAACCTTAATTGAAATAGTTGTATGTAAAGGGTGCAGTTGTCAATTGTGATTCATCCTGTTAATGCATCCTGTCACAATATTTCTATATTTTTTTATTTGTATGTCTTACAGTGAATAGATTTTTCATTATAGTGTATAGCCCATAGATATCTTATATACACTAGATAGTGCATCTAACTATTCTGCAATTCCAAAATTGAAGCCGTGATTGCAGACTCAGGATATTCCCATGCATGGAATGAGAAGACTCGTATGTTTTCTATTTCTTAAACAGGGAACTTAAACATTAAGTTAAACCTATTCCAAATACATTTTCAAACTATCCAACATGGCCGCCATCTATTCAAATGGGGGTAACCGCTGGAATATTCTTGGCTTCAATTTTACTAAAAGAGATGTGGCATTGTGCTATCTAGTGTATATAAGATATCTATGGTATAGCCTTGTTTCGTGGCAAATAGGCTACGTAGCATCGAAAAATTTAACATCTTTTGGTTGGCCCCTATAACTATGTACAAAGCTTTGTGTACTAAAACAGCCCTCAAAAACCGTCAAAATTGGGGTCGGCAAAAACGTCTCGGCATTTTTTAAAATCTGTTTTCGTGTCTTGGAGCACTAGTAATCACGTATTTACGAATCATTGAAATCGGAATATAAAGCATGCCGCGGAAACGCGAACTACAGTAACACGACGGCTTTTCTTTTGGAGTCTAACCTACATATATAGAATACCCGTCAATTTTTGAACCTCACACCGAAGTGTGTTTAGTTAATCGAACTACGAATCGAATTCTATAATCGCCGACTTTTTAACAGCTATCAGCAACAAAAAAGATTCTTACTTTGGCTGAATTAAGGTCGGCAAACATTTGCCGAACTGGGAGGTTGATACAGTAGGTCGGCATTTAGGTCGAATGCCGACCTTGGTCTCGAATGCCCCTAAAAAGAAATACAACCTTTCACTCATCACTTATTGCACATGTGTTTCAACTTGTAGGTACAGTGCTAATGCCAGTACTTCCTGCTGGAAATCAGAACACTCTCTACACTTACGGAGGGAACATCGATACGGATAATCTTCCTGAATACGATGGAATAAAGTAATTATGAAATTGTTATTGAAATTGTTCTAGTGGAACGGACATGCATGGACGTGCAAAGCCCCTTATATATTAGCACAACGAGTTCCGCATGTTGATGATATTTGATCCAATTAACCTAACCGACGAAGGTTGGTTTTTATCAGTAGAATTTGTACCCATTGAATTTCCTGCATTCTGCTCGGTCGTAATTGAGCATCACTGACATCTCACCAGTCACAAGAACCTTTTATACAAATCTGAGAAAAATCTGAACTACTTAAACCTTTTTTCACTTGTTTTTCTCTTGTAAATTTCTATTAAATGCAATTAGTACTCTCAGCGTCCAATTAAAAGCCTATATATTCATTTCACCGCTACACGGCTCATTGAGTATAAGTGTTTGATCGCTTTGGCAATTAATTGTTGAATGGTCCAGTGTTACAACGAAGTGTCCTTGGAAAAACCTGCGGTGTGTGTGGTGTTTGGACAGTTAAAGTGGAAGCATTCGTGTACTGGTCATATACTGGGGTGCCGGAAGTAACGTGAAGTAGCGGGTGCACCTATTTAAGAAGGGCACTTACTTCTCAGCCTTGTAGGCGGCAATGTTTGTTGAAATTTTTATTCGTTGCAAGACTAAAATGTATTGTGAAACAACATGACAGTTTGTTAATTATTTCAAATTTGAGCTAAAGTGCTTGAAAACAGTTCTCAATTTCAATTCATGTGAATAACGCACAACTTTTGAAGGACAGTTTTGCTCCGGCGCCTCTGGTCATACAGTGTTTGTATGACTTATGTGACTGGGGAAAATTTTTAATCAGAAAACAGCAAATTGCAGGAATTGAACCCTACATTTTAATTGTTTTAGTGGATACTATGGTATTTACATGAACAACACAAAATTGGATGAAAACTTTGGCACTAATGGAGAATTGTCAATTGGAGGTTAGTAAAGTACGTCCGCTCGTCCGTCCTGTCAGGCCATCCTCCCTGGCAGGCCGTTCATCCTCCCTGGAAGGCCGTCCTCCCTGGAAGGACTTCCTTCCTGGCAGGCCGTCCTCCTTGGCGGCCGTCCTCCTTGGCAGGCCGTCCTCCTCTTTGGCAGGACGTCCTCCTCTCCTCTTTGACAGGACGTCCTCCTCTTTGGCAGACCGTTCTTCCTCCCTTAGTATGAAAGCGAGGTAGGGACTTCGGATTTCAGACTTCAAACCAGTTTAGTTTAGACTTTTGAAGTCCGAAGTTTGAAGTAACTACCCGGCTTTCGTAATTTACCCCTTAGTATTTAACAAGACTGGAGATGCCAACGGATGCTTGTTGCAATTCACTGATGCTGAGCTCGAGTCAATGTGGCACAAATTTACGTCTACTGGGCTGCCTGGACAAGGAGCACTGGGAATGTCTGATGTGAGTTTCTGTGCATTTTGTGAGCATTTTTTGTGCACAATCTACCAGAAAAGGTTGAAATACTTCGATGTTTCTAGCTATGGACTTTGTAAACTCTAGTCGGATCAGTTAAAGTATATTTACGCAAGATAGCGTTAATTCTTTAATTGGACTATTCCATGCGGAAAGAACGTGGCAGTGCTATACAGTGCTGATTTATGGGGTATCGTATACTTCAATAGCTCGAAAGAGCATCCTAAAATTAGTAAAATTGCAAAGTTTGGTTGCGAAATGTTGTAAAATACGGAAAATATAACTTTGTGAAATTAGCAAATTTTGAGTATTTTAAGTACGGTATTACGCGCTGTAAAAGTAACACTTTCGGCTCAAAAATGGTTATTTTTACCGCGCGTAATACTAAAATACTCAAAATTTGCTAATTTCACAGGGCTATATTTTATTATACAACATTTCGCAACCAAACTTTGCAATTTTACTAATTTTAAGATGCTCTTTTGAGCTATAATTTATGATATATTTCGTCTTTTTTGTTTAGATAAAAAATTAGTCTATAAGCTGGAATTCGCGATTGCCCTTATTACGTTTTCGTAGCGCTTTGCATGACATTTTGAAACGCAGTATTTTACCTTGATAAAATATTTTTACAAACAAATACAGAGGGTTAATTACCAGTTATGAAGTTAATACATATACAAGGGCAATTTTTAAGTTTTTTAGATACGTATTCGTCAAGAAAACTATACTTTTCTGAAAACTCATTATGTGATGTGATGTCACACCGGTGATATTTGCATATGAAACAAAGTTGAATATCTTGAAAAGGGAGAAAAATTCTATAAAAGAAATTATTAAGTCATTTTAAGTGATCTTTACAATGCAACCATAAATCTTTGGGGTTAAATTTCGTGCCATAGGCACTTTAATGATAGCGGTAGTGGAAGTCAAGTCTGAACTTCCTTACTAATTACTAATCTGCCGAAGGACCCTCGCTCAAGAGGTTGTTCAGACCAAAACCACGAACTGGAGTATTGAACAGCCTCGTGCCCAGGCGCAAATAACGTACTAAAAATAGCAACACTACAGTGTTTTTATGTAGATCAGTGGCTAAGATGAGCGAGCGCGCGGGGGTGCTTGGGGAGGACTCGGGAAACGAAGCGCCTGGCAGAATTTGTAACAAACATGGCGGACATGAGAATGCAAAGAAGGAAACCCGTCGTGTCCTGACCTAGCACCCCCGCGCGCTCGCTCATCTTAGCCACTGATCTACATAAAAACACTGTAGTGTTGCTATTTTTAGTACGTTATTTGCGCCTGGGTACGAGGCTGAGTATTGAACCTTTCTTTTGTTTATGGTATGCATGGTTGAACACAACGAAGAAAATTGTTTTTTAGTTAAGTGAAAGCAGACAATCCAAAAGACATTTCTTTTGGATTGTCTATGGTGAAAGTCAATTGAACTTGTCTCCTCCGCAGGCATCACCTTTAGATTAGCGGGCGAAACAAGAAAATGTGGATATTGTGATAATGTGTGTATTTTTACGAAATCCCCATCAATATGTATTTCCTGTTCATTTGCCTTTTCCTAATAGGAATCAAAGACATGGATTGGAGCAATTAGCTGTTGCAGAGAAATCCCGGCCAAAGGAGAAGAGGTACAATATTTATTGGGAGTGGATAGTGGGTTTTGAAGTAGTATGAATATTGATGGTATGAATATTATATTACAGTGAAAATACAAAAAGTGTCCCACTTTCGCTTCTGTAGGTTGTTGTGATTTACTGTAATTTGTTCTGTTTTTCTGTAGCGATTACCGATTTATCAGCAAATCCCGCGATAAAACTTAGTTACTTAGCTTAGGATCTTGAAAGGATTTAGTCTAGCTGCAACTTAACTGCTTTTCTTTTTAGACTTTCACTTTTGTTTTATCGTGGCATTTTCCGAACAGGTAATTTAAACGTTATTTTTCACTCGTTCATTGCATTGAGGACTATGTTTTTTTAAAAATTATAGGTTTTTTTAAAATTCGTGACGCGATTTTTCGATTTTCACTGACCGATATAACTTTGATCCTAGTTTAAATTTTCCAAATATTTAGAAGCGCTATAACATTTTGAGTTATTTGGTCTACATATCTTTCATATGAAAATTCGTAATGTGAAAATTCGTAATAATTTTTTTTTGCCATGATAGAATTTTTTGGAATCATGAAAACAATTGAAAATACTAAAAGAAATCATTTTACGAAATAAAAAATGGGGGCCACCGAAGTTTTTTTCGAGTTAAATTACTTTAAACATAAAATATCCGCCATGTTGTGACGTCATTGTTACCATAGCAACGGCAGTTAGGAGTAGCTTTTTTTAAATACGAACTCCTTAGTTATTGTGTTATACCAGTCAGATACTCTTTGTTTTTAAACAAATAATAACTCTCCAGAAATTCATATCCAAATCAGAAAATCTCCAATTTTTAAACAACTATAGTTCTGAAATCAGTTTTGTTTTTGTCGTGTACTATAGTCAGTTTTGTTTTTGTCGTGTAACATATACAAAACTTTTCCATATAACATTCTTTCTCCTTTATGAGAAAACCTACAGAAAATTGGTTTTCTCATAAAGGAGAAAGAATGTTACAGGCCTTAAAATATCTTTTCCAGGGTCGTCTGACAAAATGTCCGGTGACGTTGAGTTTGGGTCGGACATATGTCCGATGACCTTCAGTTCAGTTTTGACTCGGAAATAAGTCTGAATGACACAAATGAATAAACGGTAAATGTTGTAAAGATATTAAATAATTTGTTTCTTTCATACTTATTTCTAAGCCAAAATTAACTTGCTTGCCAGAACAGCAGTATTAAAAAAGACTTCGACAACTTAAGCCCGTTTTCCACTTCACCATTTGGCTCGCCGCCCCGCGCTCAACTACGTTAAAACAACATTTCCAGTTCACCTTTTATACAATAGTACTCTGATTTTCCATTTAACATACAAGCCTCTAGTCCTGGTCAAGGGTACATTTTGATTTACGTCGGACAAAGCTACAGTTCGGTCGGACACCAATACACTCGGGTCGGACAAACAATAAACCTCAGTTTCACTTTGGTCGGACAGAATGTCCGGTGGTTTCCTCTCTACGTCGGACAATTTCACGAATGGATCGGACAATGTCCGTGACCGACCGATATTTTAAGGCCTGATGTTATATGGAAAGTTTTGTATATGTTACATTTGAAAAGAGCCATATTAATTAAAACGTATATCGTTTAATGTGGACTTTATGTAAATTCACAGATGGCAGGTTTCATACTGGACTCAGATTCCTAATTTCCTATACTCGAGCTAGTGTATTGTATGTTTCTTTTAGATATTGCAAGTGGGATAGGGTGAATGATCCCAGAAGTGTCTACTACTTGGGGAATTATTACAACAAACTGTTCAAGAATGTGCAAGCGGTATACACTACTTTTTAACATTTAGTTGACAGAGACCTTTCAATTGAAATTTATATACTGTACTGTATAGTTTTTATACAGTACTTAGATCATTGTATATATATTATATTGTGTATGTTTTCTTACTTCATAAATGTTATATGTAAAGATTTGGAGTGCCTCTTATTTTATAATTTGTTTTTCAATGTAGGTCGTGTCACACACTGGACAATTTCTAGGAAAACTCACCAAGGTGTCTCGACAGTTTCGTGACGCAATGTATGATTCTACATTGCCGTGGCATCTGATTGACAGTGCAGCGGCACGAGTTTCTGTACTGAAGTAAGTTGAGGATGTCAGTAGTGTAGCCTGTCCTAAGTAGAAGGACTTATAGCCAAAATTGGGGTGTGGCAAATTTGGCACGTTTACAACTTAACATTTACTCGGCGGTGAATCTCTTTGGATAGTTTAAAGACATACTCTTCATGGCAGATTCTTTAATTAATTTTGAGTGTATTACGAGTGTAAGTCCTGAACAGACAAGCAAGATTTCCTTGGCAAGTTTTATTTCTTCGTGCAGCATGCATGTGTGCATGTGTACGACAAAAAATGATCATTTTTCCTTACCAAGAAGCCTCATGCCAGCTTTTCTACAAGGAAAATTTGTTCGTGCGTACGGCCGCCATCATAAGGAAAACTCGACACAAGAAGTTCTTCAATCTATGGTTTTGGCAAACAAAAGGTGGCCTTGACGTGAGATAAATATTTCCGTGCACACGAGCTGACGAGCAACAACAATTGTAAGGGAAAATTTGTTGAGCGCGTACACACGAGAAGGTAAAATGGTAAATTTCTCAAGGAAAACTTGCTTGTCTGAACAGGGATCATGAATAACGTTTCCTACAGTGGCATGTTTTCATTTTTTCTCTGTCATTTTATCAGGTCTCCGTCATTCTTTTGGTGTGAGGATACTAATTTGTTTTGTTTTGAAGGTCTGTTATTATTATAATAGCGTATTTTAAATATATTAAAATATATTTCCTGCATACGTCGTGCAAAATACACCACTTCGACGGATCGTTGAAGTGGTGTGTTATAAACACCGCAATGAGCCGCGTGTTGGTATATATACCGTATTGAAATTACATATAGAATCACATGCAATTAGCCTCTCTCACAATGACGAAATATAAAAAGCCGCTGTTATGTGGACTTATCTCGCAGACGTCGGCTGAAAAGCGACCCAAAAATGGCGGCGTGAGAAATGCTAATCGACTCCAACATTCCTTGTTCCCATCAGTGAAATCATGTTTCATGCCAGAGTTATACATATACCAATTTAATTACGGTTTTGAATACTTTGGGGGTTCGAAAGGTTATATGGTACCAGTAAGTACGCGTACCCACGTGGTACTTGGCTGAAAACAAAGAGGTACCAGGTCGTAATATTGGCGTACCTTTGGTATACGTAACGTATTATCACCATATCTATGATTATCACACCCAAGCTTAATTTATGTTTTATTTTTGTGTTTTCTAGGTTGTTCCAAAACCTCTGGTAAGGAAAATGTTTATGTCTTCAACTCAATAGATCGTTGTGTTTGTTAAATGACTGTTGTGGAATGAATTTTGATTTTAACTCGATTTCAGCCGCCAAAACATGTAGATAATGATAATGAAAATTTAATGTCGACCACACAGAGTGTGGTTGCGCAATTCACCCGAGGCTATGACACACGTACTACCTATGATTATGATTATTCTGCTCACTCCCAAGCATCGGGGCTTTTCAGTAACCAATTACATCAAGTATTACGCTTACTTATATTACCTACTAAGCTTAGACTATTTATTTTTACAACAATTGTGATATTATGTTTATCCCAACCCACGCTGCCAACTTTCCCTGTGGGAGGAAACTAGAGCACTCGGAGAAAACCCACGACCTTCGGCAGAGCATTGACAGACTCTTTTCACATGAGTCCACACATGAGTCCGTACATGAGTCCACACATGAGTCCATAGCGAGACTCGAACCTTCGGCAGAGCATTGACAGACTCTTTTCACATGAGTCCACACATGAGTCCATAGCGAGACTCGAACCCACGATCTCAGAGGCGAAAGGCGCTTGCTCTCACGACTGCGCCTTGTTTGCTGAACTGGATGAGGGGAAAGCAGCACTCTATACCCGCATCTGTTACCCGTGCACCCAAACATGACATACACGAAAATGAGAAAGAACGAAAGATCTTTACTAAAACTGTCTGTACCAGTGTAGGTAGTGCCGGTGTTTTGAAAATGCTGTGCTGAGTGGTTATATGTAAACCTTAAAAAACAAGCAGAAACTCGACGTTTCGAGCGAAGGCCCTTCGGAAGGAATGGAAAGATCTTTCGAGCGAAGGCCCGATCTTTCCATTCCACACAGCGAGAGACTTGCCGAAATTCTGTCTGCAAACGCTATATAGTAAAATATTGTCAATCCCCCGACTATTCAGGCTATAGTTGAAATATTTGGCTTGTTTATATTTGAAATGTGAGTTTAAAAAATAAAATTGAACGAAATGGCCAAATCTTCATCACTTTTATCATAAAGTTTTACTATGAATAAGCACCATTTGGATCTGGACAAAACGTCTAAGTGTACCTTGTTAGTCAATTACTCTCCCCCTGACGAGTAAAATCGTCTGGCGTTATAGACAGAGTAAAATAAAAAAGTAGGGCGCATCTGAGCGCATTGCATCTTAAAGGGTTAAACTTAAACTTTTCATTTTGATGCTCAACCTATTTTGCTCACCAGTACGTTTCGGTATGATACGGTTGAGGTCGAAAACAAGCTTTATCCTTATATTCATCATTCTGTTTGCTCGTTCTGCTCTATGCTATAACTAGTATTCATTGTTTTATAGTGGTCTATATTTTATAATTGTTAAGGGAGGTGCCTTACATGGGACTTATCGTATCGTTTTGCATCTTTTCTTTGGGGCCATTGAATAGTTTATGTTAGTGTTATACTATATGGTCCGATAAAGTTGTTCAAATGAAATTTAATTGTTTACTTAATATAACCAATGTAATTATGTTTAGGTTGTTGTCCAATGAACTGCACTCATGTCTTGAATTATGAAATGGCTGTTGCAAAGTAAGTTTTGGTCATTTTAGTAGCATGCACTCTAGGGATGTGCCGGATACCAGCACATTGCTGGTCAGTGGAAAATGATGGTCGGATTCCGGATGATAACCAAATACTCATGGTGGTACTTGGACAGTACTTCGCTAATTTTTTCTCATAAAATAGTCCATTGTTTATTTAGTATAAATTTCTGTGGAACAAGGGGGCAGGCATTAGAAAGATTCAAAGCTGACTTGCACTTCGCTACCTCTCACGGACTTAATACGCATTTGATTGGTTAGTCGGATAGATTAAACGCATCTGATTGGTTAACGATAGCGGTAGTGGAAGTTAAAATCTGAACCTCTCTGACATACATGAGTAGTAGAGAACAGTTTATATCACGAGAAACGTTTCTGTAATTTCGTTTTCATGCATCACCCGTCCAGTAGTGTCAGTAGTTTTCGGTTTTATGGTTGTAATGAAAGGTTTTATACCTGATAGTGCCGGATGTAAGTTCTTTCAAGTTAATTTGTTTTGTTATTTGTTATTTGATGCATTTCAAACGGCTTACCGTAAACCTCCGACTATAAGCCCTGGGCTTATATACTTTCGTAAGCGATGTTTGATGGGCTTATACAAGGGGAGGGGGGGCTTCTATACGGGGGGGGGCTTATACATGGACGATCTTTTGTGTTAGTAATAAACAAGTCAGACATAAACAAGTCAGTCATAAACAGGAAAATAAACCTGTATTAAGCAACGATTACTAGGCTTATATTAATTCGGGGGCTTATATTCGAGTGGGCTTATATTCGGGGGCTTATATTTGGAATGAGGTGGTGAACGTTAGTATGTGGTGGGCTTTACACTGGGGGGGCTTATATTCGGGCTCATAGTCGGAGGTTTACTGTGTGGTTTAGCGGGAGGGGATATGCAAAGGTTAAAAAAAAATAGAACTAATTGACCATTTGCGTAATAGACTAAATTTTGATCTCAACAAAAATTTCATTACAGCTTGAAAGAGCATCACAAAATTAGTAATGTTCCAAAGTTTCGTTGCAAAATGTTGTAAAATGCGGAAAATATAGCCTTGCGAAATTTGCAATGTTCAGTCATTTTAGATTACAAACCGGAAATTGACAGCCTCGAAGGGTTTGGGGCTGTCAATTTCCCGTTTGTAATCTAAAATGACTGAAAAACGGCAAACTTCGCAAGGCTATATTATCCGCATTTTACAACATTTTGCAACGAAACTTTGGAATATTACTAATTTTGCGATGCTCCTTCAAGCTGTGATGACATTTTTGTCTAGACTTGTTTAGTTCAAAATTTAGTCTATTACGCAAATGGCCAATTAGAAACACAATTTATGAGCATGAATTCAATACTCGAAATGGCAACTACTGTACAGTCGTCCAATCAAAAATTCAACATCACTGACGTCTCGACCCACAATACAACATGCATTACCATTCAAGATGGAGCTGATTACTGTGAGCTGATGAAAAAGTTCTATAGTTATATACGCAAACATCTTATATAATTAATTGTTTATATGTTTCAGGTGTTTCCCAGATCTTGAACAAAAACTGAGAAACATTGATCTTCTCCACAATATTGCACCAAACGCTATCATACCAAGGTTAGCAATTTCTGATTAATTAAAAAATTATTCGCAAAATCCTTCCGCCAAAACTTGTGGAAAGAAAACGCATAGAAGGATGAATTTTAGGAACAGGAATTCGATCTAGGACTAAGGTTTAGGTTAGGACTGAGATAAGGGAAAGTACATTTTTACGCCGAGGGAGGGGATGAAGATGTCTTGAAAAAAGCTTTTACAGGTTGAGGTTATGGTAAATTTTCGTCGCCCCCTCCAAGTTTCTAAAATTTTCAATGCCCCCTCCAAAAAAAAATTGGAATCGAAGGAGTACAATCCGGAGTTCTCTCTTATCATAGATACAATTTGCAGTTCCTCAACGGATGTCTGATATACTCAAGCACGTGCTTCTCCTCAACAAATTACCGACTTGCTGCTTCTTTCACTTCACTATCGCCAGATGAAATGGCAACGATTTTAAAAAATCATTTTAGATTGGCTCTAGGAGCGAAATTATCGACAGGTTGTTGTCCGTCATTCAGCGTAGTCGGAGTTTTGAACACGTTCATATAGTGGCCGGGATTTCCTGGATCAGGGTAATATTCTGGAACCTTAGAGAACCTCGCCCCCACCTAACTTATCGCCTGGCATCTGTTGCAAATTTCTTTGCATGCCTGTCAAAAATGCATGCAAAAGCGCCAGTATGCTTCAATTTCTTTAATTTTCATCCCGTTTGTACTAAATATCCCATCAACATAGAACATATCATTCTTACAAATCATATGCTTTTTTGTTTTTGGAACTGCTACTTTTTGGCGGGTTTTAAAATAAGCTATAGGTGATTTCATGTATACATTTAGAAGAGCAGACTAAAACTGAAATCGGTTTCGATATACAACCATCAGGGACGTAGCGAAGCATCTGACGTTTGGCCGGGGGGGGGGGTGTCGGAGGATTTTACGTGAAATTTGAATTTCAATGTTAAAAATGTACTTGAAGTGTAATAATTATAATAAAGCTTTTTGTGATTGATAAATTTGGCACTCTCATAGGGGGTCTGAGGTTTCTCCCCAGAAAATATTTACATTATTGAAGCTCTAGGACTGAATTTCTGGCGTTTTCTAAAGCAAATTCGCAAACAAATTTCATGTAAATTGACTGTATTTTTACAAACATAGGTCCGCTGTGGCGGACATGTATCTACTGAATAGAATAGTAGCACTGGGAAATAAAAGGCATTGAGCGTATAAAAGCATAGATGTGCACTCTGACCTTTGGAATCGATTTCTGGCATTTCCAGAGTCATAGCACAAGCACAACGTGACAAACGTCGCATTGTTGATGTTTTAAAATTGTATTTCCGGTTGGGATTGCTAGTAGTTGTTAGCTCACAGTCGGGCCAGAAATCGGAAATTTTTATATACCGTGATAAAACTAAAAGATACAAATTTGAAGATACAATCTCGAAAATATAAACACTCCACACAGTAGTTAGTGATAATGATTCGAACAAGAATATTGCAATGAAGATACGTCCAAAGGGGCCGAAGTTATATTTTTGTTCAGACAATTGCATAATTTGATAATATACGATCTCGCTTGACTTTCAAAGGCCATAAGGAACCGCTTATTATTTATTATACAGGGGGGGGGTTGAGGAGAAACTGGGAGACCTCTCGAATTTTTAAACCACAAGGAAAGGGGGGCTTTAGAAAATACAGAGGGAGACAGAAAGAGGGGGCTTTGAAAATATTTACTATAGTTTTAAAAATGTATCACAAAACAAATTACTATTCATAAATGGAGCCAAATAAATAAATACCGGGTGGCCCAAAAAAAAGTACTCCGGTTTGATTTGTAATAACTTCTAAACAAGTAAAGCTATCAAACAGAAGTAACTTGCATTAAATAGAGGAAGGACTAACTTAGATTTTGATATATTACAGTTGCATTTTACTTAAAAATTCACGGAGATATTAATGTTCAAAATCGGGAGCATATTTTGGGATGTGTCTAAAATTAGCGAAAATCGGCGTATCAAATTTTAACTCCAGCGTTTGTTTGCTTAATGACATATCAGGGTAACTTGTATTTCGGCGAATTGTCGTTAGGGTTTGTAAGGGATATGGCGTAGATTTAGACATCTTACATGTAAGTCTTAACTCATTGTTTCCTGAAATATGGACGTTCGAAATTATGTAAGTATTTAATAGGTCTTTGCAAACTTAAGGTACATGAAAGACCATGCAAGGCAGGCGCTTCAATTTTTCTTAAATAACCTATTTTTTATGTTTTTCATGGGTTCAAAACAAAGTTGATTATTTCTCGGTTAGAGCAGGATGAATATTGTTCTTTAATGGAGGAAATAATATTGCTTTTTGCAAATACACATCACAGTATCAAAGATACTATTTTGTTACGATTTGTTCCAAAAATGTTGGATGTCTCTGGGGAGTTGCTTGTTATGTCTTTACTTATGGAGTTGTATGGTTTGATTGTGTTTCATTCTCAGTTTATTCTGAACTTGCCAAGATTAAGAAAGGCAAAAGAGTTTGGGTGTTCTTAACAAGATTTCAGAACGTTGCAGAAGTTACAAAATTCATTCAATGTGAAGTGAGAAAATTCACAATTCCAATGTGACAGCGTGCCCTAATTCAGAACTACGAACGATCCATGACTATCCTTCGCGATGCAGTGGTCTCATGAAATAAGGAAACGTATTCGTGCTAGGAACACACGCGGATTTCGGACGCATAAATCTTGCTTGTATTTTGTAGATAATAATACTTTGTTTCATAATAAACAATTTGTCAAGTGTCATTTATTTACAGGTAATAGTGCATGTTTCAGTCGGGTAAATCTTGATTAATATTTGATACGCTGTTTTTGGCATATTTCAGACACATCCCAAAATATTCTCCCGATTTTAAACATTAATATCTCCGTGAATTTTTAAGTGAAATACAACTGTAATATATCAAAATCTAAGTTAGTCCTTCCTCTATTTGATGCAAGTTATTTCTCTTTAAAAGCTTTACTTGTTTAGAAGTTATTTCGAATCAAACCGGAGTACTTTTTTTTGGGCCACCCGGTAGTCTCTCATGTTCATGCTGGTAAATAGACAATTCCCATTATGGACTAATTCTGAAACTAGGCATAGAGATGCAAATAAAACCACAGCTAGAAGAAGCATACTAAAATGAGTAAAATTGCAAAGTTTGGTTGCAAAATGTTGTAAAATCCGGTAAATATGGCCTTGCAAAGTTTGCAAATTTTGTATACTTTTGTATTGCATGCGGAAATTGCTACCGGCCACACGCAATACAAAAGTATACAAAATTTGCAAACTTTCGAAGGCTATATTTTCTTTATTTTACAACATTTTGCAACCAAACTTCGCTATTTTACTCATTTTACATGCTCTTCCCGGGAAAACAGGGTTCGTAGTGGTCTTTGAAATCCTTGAAAGTCTTTAAATTGGAATGCAGGTCTTTGAGGTCTTTGAAAAGTCTTTAAATTGTGTGAAAAAGCGAAGAAAGTCTTTAAAAGTCTTTGAATTCTTTAGTGAGTATTTGATTATACGATTTCCTAGCTAATAAAATAGATTGATTGAAGCAAGATTTTCGCAAATATCGACGAAAAGGCGCATTTTAGGATGTGATTTGACGGGACTAATTACTGGGTAAAAATGGTGCTTACACTCGCAATTTTTCGACAGCTGATTGCCCTCAAAAGGTCTTTGAAAATTCTTTGAAAATAGGCAGAAAAAATCTTTGAAAGTCTTGGAATTTTTTTGGTCTTGGAGACCACGAACCCTGCGGGAAAATACTTTTTTGCTAAGATAAAAAATTAGTCTATAAATGGGAATTGTTAATTGGTCCCCATTTTCTATTTTTGTTTCTCTAATTAAAAAGCTAGAGTCGGGGGGGGGGACAAAAATTCATGTTCTTGTTTTGCCTGTTGGAGGGAGCTTTGAAAATTTTACTTGTTTTAAGTGGGGAGCAACGAAAAAATATTATAACTGTACAGTTTCTTCTCATTTCTTCAAACAAAATTGCTTCAAGCTTGTGTATGAAACGATTTTCCAAATATATGTCTTTTAAAACTGAAATCTTGCTTATCCCACTCCTACACGCAATCAGCCATATTTTTGAGATCAGTGAGGATGACCACCCACTCACCATCGTTGGTGACCGACGCCCGCGCTCATTGATGAACTTGGCTAATTAACTGTAACAATAGTTCCAAAGTTTGGACTGGTTTCATTGGAACAGAAAGAAAAGTCATTAGATACAACAAACTAGATTTCCGTCCTGTTATTAGTTCCAAGCTCTTTGTAGAAGGCGAGTCGTAACATCGATGTGACTTGCCTAACGTAACCCTACCCTAAAACTTTTACTTCCCGAATGTAGAGACCCTATTATAACTACAGTCATTCATCGATGCTATCACGAATTGAAACAACGCTGACCAGGGCTTATCATCCATTACCATGCACCCATATTAAATCAAACCTCAAACTAAAGTGTAATCATGAACTGAATTGGTAATTGATTTAATCAAATGATACAAAGCAGAGGACTTACTACTTGTGGTTTCTTTTATATAGTCGTACAACAATGCCATTGTTGGCGAAGCGAGACTGGGAGGGCTGGAACTGGTGGGATGGAGATAATATTACTGATTTAGCATCAACCTCAATTTGTCTTGATGGAGATCTAGGAACAGTCCTAAAGGCTTACCGTGAGGTAAATAAAACGTACAATGACATTAAAATAAATTTCAATGAATAGGAAGCCTATTCATGATTGAAGATTTTATACAGAGAACAACAATTCTTGACTTACTCCCCTTGTATTGTGACAGGTAAATTAAGGACTTAGTTTTGTTCTACATGAAGGCATATACTTTCCGGACAAACTGATCTTCATATTTATAACTTTGTTTCTTTTGTCAAACCGACTCTGTCAAAATCCTATCCTAACTCTTAGAGTTCCCTTCTGCAAATCGTCCACCTTCCAAGCTTCTTGCTTTACCCTGTTAATTAAATTATGGAATTTTGCTTGTAAAATACTTCCCCCTACAAGCTTCTCCAGCCTTTCCTCCTTCAAACGATCTCTTAAAGACACCTACAGATATTTACTCGGGACAACCTTTGATGTGGACATGGTAATTATGTACATGATGGTCATTATATCATGTGAATTAATGTACGACATTTTAAAAAAATATTTAGATCCGTCAATTTGCTCCCCAATCTTTTGTTGACAAAATTTGGCCTAAAATCAAAGCAATGATGAGACGTTATATGAATGAACTGGATAAGGATAAACAAGGTATGTCTGTTGACAGGTAGAAGTTAGCAAGATCTAGTGCGCATCCACGAAGGGGGGGGGGGGCACTAGCTTGCCAACGTATGATACCTTTTGTAGCTGGAAATCGTAATTCTTTAAACGTTTCTGCCTTAAGGTGGCTCCCTAGTAAATAATAACGTATATTGCCTTAATGCTTGTCAAGGTTAAAAAGATAAAGTAGTTTAAACAGAAAGGATTTTACTCCCGGGGGTTACGTTATACCGGGTGTCTCAAAAAAAAGTATCTGTGTTTGATTTGTTATACCGTTAAAACTGGACATGGAGTTTCAATCAAATAGACTTCACTGGATTCAGAAAGGCGTAACTTAAATTTTGATATATGACTTTAAGATATTTGAGCAATATTGAATGAAATACTACAGTTTCATTTCGAAGAAGCAATTTTGAAAATGCTTAAAATTACATTAAATCGGCCTATCAAATTAACATTTAATTTAATGCTGTTCTTGTCAACACAACGCACGATAAATAATATTTACACATTCGATGATTTATTCATCTGAAAAAGCATGTCTTTGAACACCTATACAACGTCGTGCTCTGTTAACCTTGCCAGAAAAAGCGCTTTGTATCATTTGTGCATCTAAACTTTGGCACGCTAAGATAACTGCCTGGCTGTCTCAAATTCCTAGGCTGTTGCTGAATGCGGGACGTTCCAGATTTGTTGCTTCAATTCGAACTTTGGCATTCGAATTTTTCATTTCCCACAAGGCCCAAAGGTCAAAATATTTTATGTAAACCATAAAATAATACAAGATTGAAGCTAATTTCTTTAAAATTTTTGAATACTCCCGAAAAAATAGCAAATGTCTTCAAAGAAATTTAATAAGCCGTTTTAGTCGATTTTTTCGCCAATTTTCAAACCGAACTTTGGCTAAAAACATTTATATCTCGCCCAATATAAAATGAAAGATCTAGCATTTTCTTAATACTATTATAAACTTATTTGAAAGTCATACCTGGTATAGTTTTTACATTATGTTAAATCAAACACCGATACTTTTTTTGAGACACCCGGTATATGTAAAATATCGCGTGTAACTCGTGTGACTTCAAAATACGAGCGGACGTAGTGCTTTATATGAAACTTTTTTTTAAACAAATGCGTGAACTTTGCTTTAGTTAAAAGCATAAAAAGAGTTCTAAAATCCACAACGATACTTGGACGTGATGAATATTGATTTTTCTAAGAAACATATCGATAGAATTTTTTAAAATTGAAGAAAAAACTCATTATACCAGTATTGGGGAATTTTTAAAATGGCCAGGAAAAGACAAATTTTGAGCTTTAGTCTAAGCACGCCTTTAACATGATAACAGCCTTTCAACACAAAAGTAGCAAATTGCAATGTTGAGGAGAGATAAAAATTCCGTCTTCATGTCATGTAAAGTGAAGAAAGAGGAGTTTCCTGGATTCTATAGTGTAATATAATGCAAAAACCCTAGGGAGCCAATTTAAATTCGAGTAATTCCATACAATATTTAGGTTAATTTATAGCTTACCAATGCTTTCATGGTTGATAACTTTATTACAGCCTTGCTACACAGTTATACGGCTGTCATTCAAAGTTTTTCAGAAGTTATTAGGGAATATCCCCTCTCCCCCCCCCAGTGTCCGCGATTCCCCTGTAAGATCAAATAGTTCCAATCCAAAATTTTGAAGAGTTTTGAAATGAAACCATTATACTCATAACTATAATGAGTTTTCCGATTCAAATTAGACAAAGACGTAGTCTGGACTTTCTCCTCTCCTATATAAGATTTAATCAAGATTAATTAATATTGTTTACCGTACTTAGTGAAATTTTCAAATATTATCATTGTCTTATATGTAGGAGCGAATTAGTGATATATGGTGCTTGCATGGCTAATATTATATTAGCCAAAGACAGTATAAGTATACTAGCTTTATAGTTTCTCTTGTGTATTTTACTTTCAGGTCTATTAACTGGCGCCCAACCATGCACGTATGATCGCACAACTTATGGAATAGATACATTCATTGGAAGTTTATACCTTTGTGCATTAAGGTATGCTTTTCTTCCTTTTGTTAAGTTGCAACAGAATAAACACATCTTTCATTTCAGCAGTGCTGAATATGGATCATAGAAATAATAGACAAAAATGTTTTATGAGTAAATTATATTTTAATACGCGAAACTACTTTGTTTTTACAAGGCTGCACGATTTTCACCGTTTTTGTCAGTAACTGCACAGTCATTTGCTTCGAGTTTTTAAAGAACTTGATATTTCAAAATATATCCCCAAACTACAAATTGGACAGCAAGACAAAACCTTTTGACGATGAAAACTTAGTTTTAGTTTTGTTTATACTTTGTCGTTTGCACTCCTATGCTCAAATTCAACATGGTGGATTTATAAGGGCATTTTTGTTTTCAATTTGGACACCGGTCACGTGACCAAGCACGCATTCTAGGTCTAATATTTCTATGATATGGATACGAATTTTCTTTGACTTTACTTTTACAGGGCAGCTGAAGAGATGGCTAAACTGATGGACGAAAAAGTATGTACTATATATATATTATAGAGAGTTTATAAGCTTGACTTCTACATTAAGTAGCCGTTATGCTCGGAGTATGGACGATGATGATACATGAAAATCACAAATTTCTTGGATAACACGTATAGTTTACATTAGTCTACTCAAAATCTGAAACCAAAACAATACATGGGCTTCCCCCCCCCCTCCCCTTCTACACCACTGTCTAAACCCTCACATTAATACTGTACGATGTTATTTGTGTTGCCTTAAAAACTCCAAGTATAATATTAAAAGTTGTGTTTTGATATGCCTCTATAATGTCTAAATAATTGAAATCCTGAACGTTCTTGAATTGAAATGTACAATTTGCCGTAGAATATACGTCTGAACGAAATAGAAAGCTAGAATATGAAAGATTGGAAAACTTTTCGCCGAGTTTTGTGTCAATATTTCAAAAATCAAAGCTACTGCTTAATTGCCCTGGTCAAAAACCTTGGCGCACCGGCCGCAAAAGTCGCAAATTTGGTTTTCCAAACTTAAGTAACTATAACCCCCACCCTGCCCCGCCCGACAGTTTTAATGTGATAGCCAACATTATATGCATTGGTGGGACGGGGGATTGACGCATGAATTCTCCCGTGATGTTATATCTATTAACATAGTCACATTGCTATTTGCTAAAATTCGACAACTACATGTTAATTATCTTTTTAGGACCTTGCCACAGAATATCATGAACGGTTTTGTATTGGTTCGAAGAATCTCGACACTTATTGCTTTCAAAACGGAAAGTGGTACACGCAGGTAATGTATTTAATCTAATTGATTTGACTTAAAAGAACTACAGGATTATTATTAATTTAAAATAATTCATGGTTTCTGATTGGCCAACAACCATCTGTGAAATCGTCATGTCAACTCAAAACCTGTCCAAATATGAAGTTTTGACATAATATTAAACAGAGTGACGTCATAACGTTGATATGAAAACATATCAAAGTTATAACGTCATAATTTTGTTACTTATTCCATTTACTCAAGATATCTTGGGTTTTAAAACATAGATCATAGTTACATACATTTTATTCATTTTGACATGGGAAGGTAAACTTCTCCCTGTAGAAATTCATGAATTCTGTGTGACATCAGTTGAGCTCTGCTGAGGACTATCCTGAGCTCCTTAATTTAGCCTGACTGCAAATTTTTACTATAGACCATTAAATGAAAGTAAAATCGTGCTAAATCATGTTCAGTAATTTTAAAAACTTTAGTTGTCTTCTTCATTCGTAAAAAAAGATGGAATGTAAAACTCTTCGAATAATTTTTTGTTAGCTAACTGACATGACCTCATTTCCGAGCAAGAATGGAATAGGGCATTTTGGTTTCTACCTAATTATAAAGTTGTAAAACAACCAATTACACTCGTTATATTTGTTAATTTTCAGGTTACTCCTCAGTGGCATCCAGATGAATCACTGGGTTGTGGTGAGTGAAAATTTCACAGTTACTTTATATATTATTTTCTTGTGCTGTGTGTTGTCGGGGGAACCGGCATAGTGGCGATGCGATGCATGTCCTTACCACAGTTTGAAATTCTGAAATATGCAGTTTCTTGATTGAAATTTGTTAGAAGAGTACAGTATAGTGTATGTACGGTTTAACTCCACTAAACACAGCAGGTGTTCCCTGAGCGCCCCGGACTCCTCCTGTAGTACGACTGGACCATTAAAGAATAAAGATGGCCCTTATACTGGACCTCTCTGGGGCAAATTTGGGATATAATTGTTTTGGTTTTGGATATAAAATGATTCTTCATTTTGTAAAGCTAGCAATCCATATAAATCTTCATTAGTGCAAACCTAGTATGTATTTATTTCCACCATCCAAATTTAGTGGGAACGCATTACAAGTTTGGAACCTGTCAAATACTCTAAACATTTCTATAGATAAATGTTGAAGCTTTCCGAGAACACATTGTTCACGGATTTGTGTGATCAATCGGGAGACACGGGGAGAGACAAGCACCTAATTATGGGAAAGGCAAATGTGCTTATTACAAATAAGACAAAAATTTCCATTAATTTGAGAAGTTAACAACCCTATATATGTTACAAGAGAAATAATGTGTTCATTCTTATTACACTAAGTCAACATGAGCGAATTCTTTCCAGAAAATGGCAGGAAGATTCATCATCAAGCTTCAAAGTCATAAACATTTTAAGAGGAGAACCATTAGACGCCCCTTATTGTGTACGAATTTAGAGATGCTATATTGCAATATTACCTTCAGGTAATAGGTAGATTTGTAACAGTGAAGTTACAATTGAGGTAAAAACGTTTTGACACCTTACTTGAGTGAACCTTCCTGAATAAATATCCATTAAAAAGTGCCTAAACAAATATCTGCTCCCCTTGCCCTCTTGTCGTCCCGGCGTCCCTGTGATCAACGATATAATTTAATCTGCTACTGTATTTCGAGAAACCAGTATTTCCATCTACAAAGATCTTGCAACTACTTCATCTCTACATGTTTAGGTACATTCGTTGATGCATTGATTGGTCAATGGTGGGCATATTCTCTTGGCCTGGGTCCATTGCTTCCTAAGGACCACATGCAGTCACATTTAGGCTGGGTGTTTGAAAGAAACCGTGTCGAGGCTTTTGACCCAAGTAAGTTAGGTTGAATGTGCTTCTGAATATCTTTTGATTTAGACCAAATAGACACACGTTAAAGAAACCATGTTTAATTTTTCTTGTTTAGTTTTTCTTGTTTAGTTTTTCTTGCATGGGCAATCACAGAATGGTTTAGTCCGACTTTATCACAGAATTAACACTATTATTACTAATGACTTTGGTTCGTGTCTGTGCTATATATGCCTTGATGGTTTGCGTCTCATGTATGTGAATATTTCAATATAGAAACGCAAAAGCCAAGACCATTTTTTGATAGTCGTGATAAAGGATTGCATATTACGTATTGGGATGTTGAAGCTGGTGAGAAAGTTCCTCCAGTGCCCTTGTTGTACAGTTTGGAGGTAAATAACCTGCAATATTAATATATCGTGTCTGATGTCTTAGTTTTTGGTACTCCAGAATAACTTAGTTTAACTAATCCATGCATGGATAACAATTTTGATTGTAAATACCAACCTAAAATGAACAGAGTTTGTGGTTGGCTTGCTTGAAAGTGACCAGTTTGTGACTCGTTCTTGAGAAATTTTATAAGTTTAGTATGTGAATATCTATAGTTTTATAAGGTTAGTATATAGAAAACTTGTAGTTTTATAAGTTTAGTATATGGATATTTTCGTTCCGAACTGTTCCGCTGTGTAGGTATCGAGTTAGTATAGATTAATGAGGTATTCAATCATTTCAATAATTAGGTATTTAGTAATTTAGTTATTCAATCAGTCTAATTTTCAGAATTAGAGCTATCAATAATTTATGGGAACTAGGTTCCCAGGTTCCGATTTTATTAGATATCAATTGCGTAACCGGACGTTTAATTATCCATTATAAAGAAACTCTTGTTTCTGACTTTTTGAACTGTTGATGATGTTAGCCGTTAATCGAATTATCCGACGTATGCAGCAAAGATCCTATTCAGACGTGATGCCAAAACTGACGAATTTAATGCATGGCCAGCAAATTGCCCGATTTTTAAGTAGAATCCACCAGCGTTTTTACTGCATGGCTGGGAGGCTGTAGCCACCTGGTCCCTCCCTCTCGTACGCCTATATAGTGACAATATAACCGGAGTGGCCTTCTCACGCAAGTTACTTTGCAACTATAACCAAGCTGCTGTGGATCCTAATTTTTTGTCGCGCTATTTGCGACCCTTTGTAACTGGATTGAAAATGGATTTTATATCTAATGGGGGAAAGAAAATGGTTGTTTGCAAAGTAAACCAATAGCAAACACGCGGAAGTATAAAAAGAACTAAACTTAGGTCAGTTTATACTGTATAAGGACGACGTAGTGAAACTTTACATCTTGTACGTTGAACCACAAACAATACTGTAAGGGTATAGTTCTCGTTGTTTTACTCTCTCTCTCGTTTTTCCTAGGGTGCATGGTCTGGATTGGAACATTCGTTTGCTGGCTTGATGCTTTATGAGAACATAATTTGTGATGCTTATTGGGGTGAGTTCATTGTAATAGGGTATTGGGTTTTGCTATGCTGTGTTTTGCTATGCTGCATGTTGTGTTTTGTTCCTCTGTGTTCAGTTGTGTTGTTCTGCCTTGTTCTCTTGTACTTTGCAATTTTGCTGGATTTTGTAGTGTGGTAGTATCACAGAAATGACAGAATAGAGACATACAGAGGCTCGACTAGGCAAAAAAAGCGTAACCACTGCCACGCCATGATTCGCAATGGTTCTCACATCAAAATGCTGTCGCCATGTTTCTATAGTGAGTGCGGCATTCACCCCCTGAACGTCCGCCATTTTTGAATATTTTCAGAGGGGTGAATGCATCTCATAAGCACACTGGCTAGGACCATGGCGACAGCATTGCAACGGTTAGCTCAAAATCACAGGCAAAACCAAGAGTTCGACTTTCTGTATGCGATTGATAGGATGTTTTTTAAACTACAGGATGTATAAAAAATAACTGCACAGATTTGAAATTGCTCCTAAATTCGCAAAACAGCTATTAATATCCAGTTTTTGATGTATATAGCTTCTTTGGGTACTTATAATGTAGAAAAATGGAAAAAATTTCTCGAACTCAAATTTTGTAAACCAGGGGGGGGGGGTGTCTTTTCCAACAAACTAAAAATGGCTTGCGCACGAAATTTAAAAGCTTTAATCATATTTTGAGTTGATAGATGGAACATTTGTTGGGTTTTTAATTACTGTACAAAATTTCATACAATTTGCTTTAGTTTTTCATTTTTCTCTAAAAAATTAGCCTTTCGCATGCTTAATTAATGCCTTTACCTAATTTGCATATTGCTGACATATGCAAATTAGGCAAAGGCATTGATTAGCATGCAAATGGTGATTTTTTAAGAAAAAATGTAAGTTTGCGTGAATGGTTAAAGGGCGTAAACCGAAGCAAATTGTCTGAAATTTTGTACAGTAATTAAACACCCAACAAACTTTCCATCTGTTAACTTAAAGGCACAGTTCAGCCTTTTGAACGATGGTTTTTAATGCGCATTTCATCTCTTTTAATTGAAAAAACTAACTAGGAAAATCAATTAAGCATAATTCAAGATCACCAAACTCAATGTTTTTAACAATAAAAATGTTTTAAAATGTTAAAAACATCGAGTTTACTGATTTTGAATTATACTTAATTGATTTTCCTAGTTAGTTTTTTCAATCAAAAGGGCTGAAATGCGCCTTAAAAACCATCGTTCAAAAGGCTGAACTGTGCCTTTAATATATGATTAAAGCTTTTAAATTTCGTGCGCAAGCCATTTTTAGTTTGTTGGAAAAGACACACACCCCTGGTTCACAAAATTTGAGTTCGAGAAATTTTTTCCATTTTTCTACATTATAAGTACCCAAAGAAGCTATATATACAGGGTGTATCAAAAAAAGTAAGACAATTTTGAAATTGCTCTCAATTCCACAATTCTGTTCATGAAATGTAATTTTTTATATGTATGGATTGCTTGAGTTCTTAAATTATGGAAAATATAAAAAAATTTGAAAATAGTAAATTTTGCTATCCAGGGGGGTGGTCAACTTTTGCTCCCCTAAAAGTGGCTTGCTCACGGAAATGACAAACGGTATTCTTTATTTGAGTTCATGTATGAAAAGTTCACTATTTGTTGCATTTATGATAAAATTTCAGCAGGATTTTACCGAGTACAAATCCTTCGAAAAGCCTATGAAAACGTTACATTTTTCTCTGTTGGTGCTGTTCTTGCTTCATTATGAATTCATTTTTACTCCCATGAGAGTTCCATAGAATTTCCATGGAATTTGTGTTTCGAGTTGTTTGTGGTGAAACGCATTTTCTCGTATAATACCCCGTTCACTTTGAAATGGGGATACCACAATTTACCCCGCAGCAGAGAGCTTTTATACGTGAAGGGCATCGTTCATCTGGATATTCTCTCGTGAAACTTTGGCGAACCAAGTTTATGTTGTTGCTACGGAGGAACTCTGATACCATGCATAAAAGCTCTCTGCTGCGGGGTAAATTGTGGCATCGCCATTTCAAAGTGTACGGGGTATTATACGAGAGAATGCGTTTCAGCACAAACAACTCGAAAGCACAAATTCCATGGAAATTCCATGGAACTCTCATGGGAGTAAAAATGAATTCATAATGAAGCAAGAACAGCACCAACAAAGAAAAATGTAACGTTTTCATAGGCTTTTCGGAGGATTTGTACTCGGTAAAATCCTGCCGAAATTTTATCATAAATGCAACAAATAGCGAACTTTTCATACATGAACTCAAATAAAGAATACCGTTTGTCATTTCCGTGCGCAAGCCACTTTTAGGAGAGCAAAAGTTGACCACCCCCCTGGTTAGCAAAATTTACTATTTTCAAATTTTTTTATATTTTCCATAATTTAAGAACTCGAGCAATCCATACATATAAAAAATTACATTTCATGAACAGAATTGTCGAATTGAGAGCAATTTCAAAATTGT
>CACRXK020005972.1:0-26413 GCA_902702795.2 Paramuricea clavata
GTATGAGTCAGTCTCCTCACCGCACAATCTCGAGGCCATAAAGATCACAGGCTCGGGGTTCGAGGGAAGAAAGATTGCACATTGTCTGGATATCCTCGCTCATCAGGTTTCGCTCGTTTCAGCCGTCGCTCCAAACATGCTCCAAAGAACCCGGAAACTGCGCCAAGAAATTACAGTAGCGTTTTGGGTAGCTACCGTTCAATGAGCTACCCGCCTACCCCGAGGGAAATGGATAGTGTTAATTTTTATGAGCCCTGTTTACCTGGATGATCCAGTTACACGAAGCGTCCTACTTCGTACTAATTTCCTTTACAAAACTACTTACTAAAAGTCTTTACTTCACATGAAAACTGGGCCACGCAGCTCTCTTGCTTTCCGGCTGGGCTGAAAAAACTCATGCAAGTGAATACTTAAATTCAGCCAAGTGAATTACTGTATTATATTTCTCTCTGTGTGCCTTTCATAGTCATTTTTTTTTTAATATCTCATGCAGATACCAAAAAAAATGAGGCAAGTAAAACTGTAAAAACTTCTGAGAGTTGTAGACGATATGTATAGGTTATTTTGAGGCAACAAGGGGATATGTGATTTATTCACCGAGGCGCGCAGCGCCGAGGTGAATAAACACATATCCCCAAGGTGACGACGGGAAAGTTTGCAGCCAACTACAGGAAATTAATAACAAGTTGATTAACAGATTCATTTCAAACTTCACATTTTTGCTATTCCCAACATGTTCCTTAATTCGGCCGAAGGTGAGAGTTTCTATATCCGATACAACATGGACGCGAATGTTGTAAAACTTTTTATTAGTACATTCGTATTCTTCAACAATTTACAAATAAATGAATGATATTTGGTATGTTTACGCATGACAAAAGGAATGAATGAAAATAAGTCACTAACGATAATCTGATGTTGAATGAACGTGCCAAAACGTCTACTATATATAGCACGTAAAAAGCTTGACGTGCCTGAACATGTTAATTCAGCAAACCAAGATTCAATAACAAATATATTGGTGAAATTTCCAGGCAGATTTATTCTCATTCAAAATTGTTGTCGCTAAAAATATATGCTTGAACCCCTCTAACTTTTAGAAACAGAGGGACAAGCCCCCTAAAATTTCTGATTTCTAAGTGAATCTCGAAGTGAGCTTCCCACCTAACTTTAATCATCTTCCTACGGCCCGGAAAGTACGGCTGAGAAGTATAACAAGAGCTTGGACGTTTATAGGAAGGCTTTCATGCAGACGCCTTCGCTCTATGGGCGTAGTTGCAACATTTATCAAGCATCGGGCAAAATGTCAGGGTTGTCAAGCTGAAGCCATAATAAATCTACATGTAGTGCGATGATTAGATTTTTGGTAAAATTTACCGTTTGCGTTGGTTTGGTCTTATGTTTATTAATGACCATGACGAGATTTTTGCTCAAAAGCGGTTAATGACCCAAATAATGAGTCTTCCTCCTTTCTTTCCTTGAAGTGTCAATTCTACTGCCCAATACAACCACATTTAACAACCGAGTTCACAACATTACTACTGAGTAGCATTAAGAGTGCGTGAGATATTCGGTAGAATTACTCTTTAGAAGAAGACATGAACATTGGGAACATTCTTTTTCTTTGTGTTTGTTCAGACAGAGGTGTTTGTTGTAGTTTTCTGTATATTTGTATTAATATATTACATGAGTGCTGTGATTTGCATTTTTTTGTTTTGAAAAAAAACAACATCTGATTGGCTCACATTTTGGTATTTTGAAGATTTAATTTTTTTGCTGAATCCGGATCCGTTTCTCCAAAGACGCCATTGAGGCTTGAGTGATCGAACTGCAATGAGATGACATGATGCATGTGTGTTCACGTTCTTGTTCGTGGTTTTTCTGGTGTTATGAAACGAATTCCCGCGTGTGCTGCGTAAAAAGTATCCGTTATATTATTATTTAGAATACATTCTTCATCTTTCGATAAATGACTGGACTATTGAAATCAATAAATTTAAAACATATACAGTACTGATTGATATACATACTACTTGATACCAGGACAAACATGATGTGCTATATTGTTAAGAAAATAGAAGGAAACTTAGGCTTGAGGTGGCGGTACTTCTTCAATAACAATCCGAGATACTGCCTTATAACCAGAATAAGCATACGTACATACATACTTTATTGTGTTCCCTAAATAGGGATTTTCAACACTGATTTACAAAAAATAAATGTAGTTCTATTTACAAGTTTTAGAATCTAGAATTTAAATTAAGGTAAGAAGGTAAGACATTTGTATAAAGTTTAACAAGGTAAAATTATCTACTTATATATTTGTTCTAGCATGCTTCGCTTCAGTTCGTTTTTGAAAGTTTTTAGGGAGTCTAACTTTTTGTACTTTATGTCCAAATCATTCCAGAGTGTAACGCCTCTATAATGAAAGGACCTTTGACCTGCAGAAGTTTTGTACAATGGTATTTGCAGTGAGTCATGGCTACGTGTATCTCGTTGATGAATGTCAGAACGTTTTGTGAATAAATCGCTCAAATAATGTGGAGCAAGTTCATTGACACATTTGTACATCATAATAGCCTCTCTTAGTAGTAATTGTTCCTTTACTGGGAGCCAGTTAAGTTCGCGTAAGCCCGGCGAAATATGGTCGAACTTTCCAATATTTGTTATTATCCTACATGCAAAATTTTGTACCAACTGTAGTTTCTTAATGGTGGTAGACGAAGTGTTTAACCAAACCGTTGAACAATAGAACATTTTGTTCATTACAAGTGCCGAGACGATGAGAGTTAAAGCTTCTTTATCGAAACATTTTTTGACTCGGTTTATTTGGCACAGGGAATTCATACATGAGGAAACCAGGTTGGTGATGTGCTGGTCATATGTCAAATAAGAGTCGATTGTCATTCCTAGATCTTTGGCAAAGGAGACGGGGGTAATAGTCTCGTTGATGAAGTTTATGGTCATATCTACGGGAAGTTGTTGTAGGTTTTGCCGTGTGCCAATCAGCATGTATTTGGTCTTTCCCGGGTTAATAAGCAATTCATTTTCGGAACAACTGTTTGCAATCAAATACAAGTCTTCCTCAAGTTGTTGCTTTAAACAGTCCACGTTAGCCACAGTGAAAGATAGTAATATCTTGGAGTCGTCCACGTACGATTCAAGTTTACTATGGTGGACTGATGAGGGCAAATCGTTAATATAAATACTAAAAAGTAAAGGTGATAAAATTGCACCCTGTGGTACACCATAAGAAACAGGGAGAGGAGTAGACACAGTTGATCCAATTCTGACTGATTGAGTTCTTCCGGTCAAGTAACTCTCAAACCATTTTACAACGCTTGGAGAAGCCCCGACGTTGCTAAGTTTTATAAGGAGAAAAGTATGATTTACACTGTCGAAAGCTTTAGATAGATCTATTAGAATCAGTGCAGTAACCAATTTCCCATCCATGGCCTTTAGGATAGTATCTCCGGTCAAAAGATTCAATGTTTCGCATGAGTGATGTTTCTTGTTCCCGCTCTGGTGGGTTGACAATTTTTTGTTCTTCATTAGATACGAACCAAATTGATTCAAGGCGACTTTTTCACAAATTTTCGAAAGAAAGGTAAGGAGAGAAAGTGAGCGGTTATTTGATGCTTCCTCGTGGTTTCCATCCTTTAACAAAGGGATAACTTCTGCCTCTTTCCATGCTATAGGGAACGAAGATGACGACAGTGAGCAATTAATGATATCGGTGAGGGGCCCAAGAATTACCGGTAGGCTGTGTTTGATGACACGCATACTCACTTTGTCTTTGCCGGGTGATTTGTTTGACGGCATAGCTAATATGATGTTCCTTATTTCTGAACAAGAGACTGGGGTGAAACTAAATCTATCATTTTCTTCAGGGTAGCTGTTATCTGTGCGATTTACGTCAGAAAGATTCCGAGCTGGATAAACACTAGGATCTTGTATTAGTGTTGAGGCTTTCTTTGCTGCATTCACACCGATGGTGGAAAAGAAATGATTAAACTCTTCGGCCACTAATTTCGGCTCCTTACTGTAGACCACTGACTCTCTTTCCCTATACGCTATATTTTCTTTAATTACCTTCCAAAGTGACCCAGTATTGTTTCTGTGTTGCTGAACTTCCTTCAGTACGTATTCTTTCTGTGCATTAACAAGTGCGGTTTTTGTAAAATTGCGGGCCTCTCTGAAATTAAGCCAATCATAATGATCACGTGTTTTCCTGAACAGACTGTGGAGCTGGTCTCTTTTGATCATGGATGCTTTTATTTCCGGGGTGATAAATGGGCAAGATTTTCCGCGTACTTTTATGGTCTTTACTGGGGCGTGTTTATCCAATGTATTTAAAAATATTTCATTAAAAATGGTTAGTTTTTCATCAACATTGTCCATTCTGAAAATGGAAACAAGACGATCACGGTTGGATGCCAGATCGATCGCGACCAAATCAGGGTCGTATTTATTGTAGCTGCGGGTAGTGATATAGTTTGGTGGAGATTTGTCGGTTTTAAGTTTTAGTGATACATACACAGGGAAATGATCGCTGATACAGGTTTCTATGACGCCGCTGTTGACTACTAGTCTTGGCGAGGATACGAAAATAACGTCGACGAGGGTCTGACTGGATTCAGTAATTCTTGTTGGTGATTTTATTAACTGGTTAAGGTTGAGGTCTTTTGTCGTCTTGATCAAAGACGCTGATCCAGGTGTGGGCTTAAGCATATCGCAGTTTAGGTCTCCAAGAAGAATGATCAACTTTCCCATCGTCAGAGCATGAACATAATTAGGTTTAAAATATTTTTCGAAGCAGTCAAGCGGGCTGTCTGGGGGTCGATAAGAGACACAAACCAACAGTGATTTAGATTTTTTGTGCTGTAATTTGATCCATAATTGATGGAAATTCGTCTCGGAGATATAACTGAGGTCTTTAAGTACAAGAGATTTAATATCTTTTCGTATGTAAGCACATACCCCGCCCCCTTTCTTGTGCAGTCGGTCTAAACGATGTAGCTTATAACCTTCGATTTCTATTTCCTTGTTTGTGACGGAGGTATTTAACCATGTCTCTGATACTGTAAGGACGTCAATTTTGTTAAATTTGGTAAACTTACTAAATTCTAAGTATAAAAACATATACGATAAGTAAAGTAAAGTAAAGTAAAGTAAAGTAAAGTAAAGTAAAGTAAAGTAAAGTAAAGTAAAGTAAACAGCAGATGACAACAATTCGAAGTATTCAAGAAATATTAGAAAGCTTGTAAATTGCTATTTAAAGCCGAAAATATTCCCTTAGGCCGTCGGCCATGGCTGTCCATTAAAATTTAGCCGTCCGAATTCAGAAGTGGCCGTCCGTAGGACGGTCGGACGGCCGCCTGGCTAACACCCTGCAACTCATGCACTACAGTTATATCGTTGTAAGAAGTTATATTCAATATTCTTCACAGCTTGATCGTCGCATTCGGCAGGTATCATGAAGTATGCATGGATCCAATGCTAAAAAAATCCCATATAAAAATGTATTGCACAAAAGCAACAAAAATCAATGAAACAATTAAGGTATTAATAATTCCCTGCAGGTAATCGCCCTTTTTGATACCCAAGTAATCCATATACAGTATGGATTACTTGGATGTTCGAATTGGACGATCGAATTACGATGGTCCTGTCGACTGGTGACAACGCGTATATTAAAGTTTCTGTAGTTTGTCGACTTAAAACTTTCTGCATGCATGATGCGGCATATATATTCGGCTAAAGATAAAAGTGCAGGTGGACAGAGCTCATCACTAATCTTCCATTTTTACATCTTATTAACGCATGCAATACTTGTTCATGATCTACTCAATCTAATTGGATAAAGTGTCAATATTAATCGTCATATACAATTGCCATATATTACATTCCTGTGTTGATAATAGCTATGTAGTGAAAAAAAGGAACATGTCATGATGATTCTGCATGGTATGATAAAGAACGATTGAACAACTAATTAAATTTTTTTCACACTGTAAAAATTATATCTTAGCAAGACCCTTCCTCATTTGTCCCTTCGTTGATGATGAGGAGAATTTTAAAAAATACCAACTATGGCGAACATATAGCGCATTGGCATTGGGCCTGCGCGAATTAAGTCCTATAACATCGAACGATGTTAAAACTCTTACATCGTTCGATGTTGTTATGAGACTACGCGCAGGCTAACATTCATCCAGTTTCATATATGTTGAAGATGGAAATCTCGAGTGCAAATTTTATGCATTTATTTGATTAGACCTAACCATGGAGCAGTTGAGAAAAATGCAATTACTATAGGCCCTCTCGATATATATATATATATATATACCCATACACCTTACATGCATGCATTGGCATCACCTTAGTATATACGCATGAACTTGTGGTTAGAGCTCGACAACTGGAGGGGTTAGGTCTAATAAATGTAATAAATCTACACTCGAAATTTCCATCTACAAAACCCTTCAACAATTAGTTATATCGAGTGAGACGCCTAATTTAAAAATCCTGATATTTACCCATACACCTTAAGTTTGTTTCATAATTTATGCACTAAACTGGTGACTGGTCAGACCTGTCATCAGTTTCCAAGGCACAGCAGTTGGTGTATGGGACTTATATGGACGTACACAGCGTTATTCATTATCATACAAAGGAGACAGCTTTTAATTTGTCCAAATTAAGCTGTTTACACAAGTAGTTTAAATTTATAGACATTGAACATTTAATATGTGTATATTATGGGAAAGTTTTGAAAAGCATGCAGAAACAATTTTGAAGTTATTTAATGTGGGCAATTAATGCCCTACAAAATATATATATTGGAAAATCCACATATATTGTTAAGTATATAAACTATAAATTGATTTAAAAGCTATATAATCTTAATTGATGTAGCCCAACATTCAATATAACCACAATTACGTCTGTTATCTATAAAATAATTTTGTCTGGGATGGATTAAATTTTTCAACATAGCTTTCAATTTCATCCTGTTTTCCTTGAATGAAATCAACTCACTCGTATTCCAAAGTTTGCATTGACTTGTATATAGTTGCATGCTGGGGGCATTTAAAATGGTCAAATAATCTAAGGGATTGTTCTTCACATGAAACATGAGAAAGGCCCACCAATTAATGTTTACTACTACCTCGACATCAAAAATTGTGTAAACTTAATTATCATACGGTTCTAAAGTCATCTCTCCCTTGTGTTAATAATATGGTTGATACTGACTATCAGCTATAGCCACTCATTTACTCGGCTGGTGTATTAATAGAGCTAATTTCCACGCCAGCCCAACCAGTAATCGCATCGCTTTACCTACAACCTCACGACGCCTCCCCTGCTATGTCCTTTGGTTGCACACCTTTAAAGCACGTCCAGGAAATCTTCAAATATTCTGGTCCGCTTTTTGTCCGATCTTTAGAGCAACCAAAACTGCCTTCGCCCCCTCCCCCCACTTTATATACTATTAGCAACGTTTTACCATACAACAATCGATGGTACGATGGTTTTGATCTTTTTGAAGCCACTTCATACCAGATCTGATACCAGACTTCCAGGTAACTTTTCCTTCATTTTCAAACTTTGTTAAGTAAAGTTCCTGACACTTTTACAATTTTTACAATTTTTTAATTCTCCCTCAATCTTTCTGTAATGGCGAACTTAAGCAAGGCTTAATCTAATACGGGGACGTGACAAGAGACCGCTTTAAATTTTACTCTTTTATAATTATAAAGAAGTCCTGTTATTAGAACCTCAACAAGCAGGACAAAAGTGCAACGAGGACGGCTAATAATATCAAATTACTACAATAAACGAACAGAAATTAGCAAGTAAAATCCCACGGGGCACGGGAGTTTTAGACATAGCCGCTGCTCTGTTTATAACGGCAAAATACAGATTATCACGTCTTATACAACGCTTATATTTCAAGCTGGGACAGCTGCTATTTTAAGTTGGGTCCTAGAACTTTTGCTGATTTTAAACCCTGTGTTCATACGATGGATAATAGACGACAGGATTTCTTCTGCAATTTTGGTTCAATGAGTTTGTTAGCGTCGCGTTCCCGCCCTACATGCTTAAGGTTACTTATTTATTAATTTCTAAAAATGTCCTTGTTTCACTTCGTTGATTATATATAGCTACTTCCGGTCACTTTTGCAACTTATATTGATTTAGTAATCAAAGGTTCAATTGAACAAAATATACATAATTATTTATATTAAAACTGGGCTTGACTAATATTTCAGTAATTCCAGTAATTTCCTAAGCGTGGCAGGCTCTCAGAAAATAGAGACAAAATTTAGAACAATGTTCGTAAATGATTCCCGTCGCATCAAATTGTAAGTCGGATCTATACTGCATTGCAGATAAGAACTGGCGAAAATGCATAGTAATTGTTTTTCAATCCTAGCTTCAAGCTAGGCTTTGAGTATTCGATAATTGGTGCTTTCTTCGATAGTTTTAATTATATAATTCAGTCTCATTGGGTAATTTCTCTAACTGTTGTTGGCAATATTAATGATAATTGTAAATTAAGGTAATATAAATTTAGCAGGGGTGCCTCTTCTAAACCCCTGGGGAAATTAAATTTAAAACTGTATATAGGAATTATGCATATATTTGTATGCACATGCAGGTTGATAACGACTTTTTTCCGGAGATGGTGTCAACTGTCAACTTTCTCTAAGCGGTACGCACTATACCACACGCCCTTTCCAAAATTTCAGTAAGACTGAAATGTGGAAGATCTTGAAATATGAAATTGAATATTGCACCTGCATCCCCAATTAACTCATCACATTTGAAGACAGCAAGCCTGTCAATTTCCACAATGTAAATAATATAATTATGACGACGGGTGTTAAATTAATCGCACTGCAGACTGTGTTTTGCAAATTATGTTTCAACGCAAAAACGTCGTATTTTCCTCTCTACACAAGAAAGCACTGAATATCGAAGCATGAATTTTACTTCAGATCAGTACGTGAAACGTTGCTCTGTCCTGGAAGGTACATCTGTCTCCATTATCCAATTTCCCTCCAATGCCTATGTGATCAACCAGATTATTGTATGTTTTCTGAATTGCCTGTTGTCAGTTGCAACTGTTTTGCTGAACGGTACTGCAATACTTACAATCTATAAATGCTTTCATCTGAAAGAGAAAATTTGCTACTTTCTTATTTATCTCCAGTCTATGGTTGACTTGATAACTGGAGCAGTCAGCATACCGTTGTTTACCTTCGTCCTAGCAAGTGAACTTGTGGGCACTGCCAACTGCGTTGTAAATTTTATTATTTCAACTGTGGCATTTATACCAATGGGATTATCTTTGGCAATGTTGTGTGCACTTAGTTTCGAAAGATATATGGGTGTTTTGCATCCAGTGGTTCATCGCACTCAAGTAACTAAGAACCGCCTTCTTGGATATTTCTGTTTTGTTACCTTGGCGATTCTTATAATGATGCTCATGTCACTTGCGTATGAAACCCTTTACTACGTCTTTGCTTCAGTAAATATATGCGTTTCGCTAATATTAATAACATTTGTTTATACAAGAATTTTCCTGGCAGCCAGAAGACGATTTCGTTCGGAGAATCGACCTGGCCATGGTTTAGTGGAGGTCAATCCAACCGAAATAAAGAAGAAACAACAATTCATCAAAGAATTTAAACTAGCCAAGTCTTGCTTTCTTGTGATCATCACATTTCTGCTGTGCTTTATGCCTGCGTTCATTATTTCTATCTTATCGGTCACTGTCAGCCCTGAAATGGTGCCTCGATTTCGGTTACTTCAGTCGTGGTCTATTACATTGGCCTTGTTCAACCACAGTATCAATTCAATCATCTTTTTCTGGACAAGACCACTGTTAAAGAGAGAAGCCAAGAATGTCTTAAAGAATATTTGTGCTAACAAATTTGTGATATAGAAACTCGTAAAATAACGATCTAGCAAAATTGGATAATGTATATTAATGTTAATACAGTATAGCATACTTAGTATGGACATCACTAGGCTACATCAGGGTCACTTATCGATATTTATATTAGCCACGAAGAAAGTATTCGACTAGCGCCCAAAGCAGGCAGGGGTATTTTTAACTTTATGCAGGCATGAGCCAATTGACATAATAAACCTGCATAAACCACCTATTTCTAGTTTATAATAATATCTATTTGATTCACCACTAACATAATTTACTGACATATTGTAATGTCATGCAGTATACATTATTTACATTGTGCCTGGCGGCTATATCATGATATAATGCACACTAGTGGCAAGAAAGCCCAACAAACAAACCATTTCGGTTCACTTAAAAACTCCGTTTCCTTAATTGAAACTGAGAAAGGAGGAAAAAGTATTCGTAATTGATCAATAGGCCCTATAAATATATCACAATTGATATAATCGAGTATAATCATTGTACGCACAGTTCATAAGTGATATTTTAACCGTCTTTGTTTTACTGAATTGAAAGGATAGAATAGCCGTTCAGGAGAAAGAGAATTATGCCTGATTTTGTTCCCTGAAATTGTGCTGAAAATTTTCTTATGGTTGATCTGCACAAACTGGAAGATAAATTTATTCAACGATCCAGTATTACAAGAATGTACCTTATTTAAAGTAAACATGCTCTTCAATTTTTTAGCAAAATCGACCGATTTAACTACGAAAATATCAATAAATTTAGTTGTAGGGGGTAAGTTCTAAAAATGAGATCAGTATACTACTATATTTAGTGCAAAAATATTGTTTTACGTCTTACACGCAACTGACGCAAGCAACTCTAAATTATTTTGGGGAGGACATGTCAGTTTTATGACATGGAAATGGAAGACGTAGCATAGAAGAATATTGATTCTAAATAAAGCCAGTCAGCCAGATATTAAAATTAGGAGCATTTCTTTATTTTTACTCTATATAATACAAAAACAGAACTATCCCACCCATCCTTTGATATTTTTCGAAAAAATCATCCGTCCAATTTCCACTCGTTTAATACCCATGGGCCATGTGCATTATACAGTCGGACATCCTAATAGAACAAGACTGAAGGAATACAGGAAGGTGCCCGCTTATGGACAGGTGTTTGATTCATACAGGTTTTTTAACAGATATATATATGAATATAGTGTGTCCACACTCCACAGGCATTCGAAACTGCATTCTAGATTCAATTCCGATCAATTCCGATTCCATATCAATTCCAATTCAAGCAGAAATCTAGAGAGACACAGACATAGTTCAATTTCCTTTCGAACGTTTAAGGTCCTACGCGAGATAGATATCTGCCAGGGTGCTTTGGTTTAATTTTGCTTTCTCATTTGAGCACAAATATGCGCAAAATTTAAAGTTAATGAGACGGCAATATGGTATGCGCCCACTGACTTACATGTATGTCGAAATCGATTGGGAATTTAATTTCTTGCCGCTGGCGCTGTGGAACGTTTCGGTCCTACTTTCGCACCAAACGACAGCTGCACTATGGAAAGGAAGAGAAAAAGATAAAAGTGTAAATAATGTTATAAAATAATTTTATGACTTCTTTCAAATGAGAGAAAACCGCTAACGTAGCTATGCGTGCGAAATACGATAGTACATGCAGTATACGTGTTCAAACTGAGCGATAGGAAGTATCATTTTTCATGGCCATGGCAACGATCATTCCTAATGTTCCTGAAATATAAACGAACCGGCATGTAAACAAGCTCCAACGCAAAATTATACACAGTGAGTTTGTAGGATCTGCTGTCTGTTTTGGGTTTATTTCTGACTATGAAATGAAGTTATTGTGGCTGTTATCTTACTTATAGTGCGATATGCCCACACGAATTGCCGATGGAATTAATTTTGAAGTAACTTAATCTTTAAATGAATTGATGTGTATGTGATGAGCGTAACATTGAGCGATGCTTCGCTGGTGAGTGCCTTAATGTAAAATCATAATAATTGCCTATTTGGGTTGCTTATCCCAGTAACCTCATGAATGTATATTAATTTACAATATGTAGGCTATATTATTCCATATAAATCGAGATATATATTTATTATTGACATAAAATGGGTTAAATTAACCCTCTTAACTTGATCGTTCAACACTAAACAGATGTAACCCAATGTATATTTGTGAAACATCAATAATTTATGAAGAAAACACAAAAGATATCATGACCGTGAAGAAGTTTGTATATATCTGATACAAAATTATGCTGATTTACATAAACTTTATAAGTTCATTTTTCTCACCAAATATCATTGATTATTATAAATTGTTGAAGAATACGAATGTTCTCATCAAGACGTTTCACAATCCATTTACAACATTCGCGTACGGCCGCTCATGCCTCATATTGTAAATAGTACACCACAGCTAATTAAAAAAGTTGTCCTTCAAAAATATCTTAAACCTTAAACATTGGGCGCGCAAGGTATGATGGGTAACGTCCTATTTAGAGTCTGAAACTCGGGAAATTTGCTTTGCAACAATGCTATATATAATGAACACGTTCGATGATTCCCGCATTTCTTTGTGTGCATGTTAACAACAAAACAATCTATACTCGTTCTGGTACTGAGCATGCAGTATAGTCAGGAGTTTTCTACGTTTTGTAAGGAATGAAATCCCAGAAATACTCGTAAATAGTTCTATATTATGAGTTTATCGTTCTAACATTGACTTTGTATTTCCGTGCGTCTGTATAGGAAGTGTGCCTTCTATTTACCTTCTATTCATCTTAATAAAACAAAGATATAGAGTCAGGCAATGTCCATCATTGCCGGGCAAATTTTTGCCCCCCCCCCCCCTACGCCTATGCACCGTGTATATATAATATATTTATTGACATTAAATATATATTTAAGCAATAATATTTAACAAATAACAAGGAAAACAAAATGTACAGGTATATTGTTATATTCTTGCAGGTAATGTGGTTAACCTTATATACTGAATAATTTATTATCTTCTCAGCACATCGCAAATTACACAGGCGTATATTTTTGTTACCTTTATTGTTCTTCTTTTGTATACCAAGTATGAGTTCTGCATTGAGGCGTTGTTGCTATAATTTATTAGTAACTGTATATGACTCCACAGCCAAAATTGCGGCACATAGGAGACTGTAAATAAATACGATATTGGCTCGAACTGTAATTGGTTTATTTTTTTTAAATATTTTATTCAATATATCCCTTTTACCATAAAATATGTTGGGTTGTATATGTGGGTCATGAATAATTAAACCTACAGTAACACACTCAAATTTCACTATACTGCAAGCGTATCGTGTAATCAACTTGAACACGTAGGCCTATATATGAATCCATCCAGGAAATTGTATATGTGAATCATAGATAAAAGTGCTAAAGATATGTCATTTTCTTTCAAACAGGGAAAAGCTGTGTCCGATACAAATGTCTTCATTGCAGCTAACAGAATATTGGGAAAATATTCTATTAACATACATGACAAGACAGATCAAAATGGGGAAGTTGAAAAATCTTCCACTAAAACTGCAACAAGACTAGCACCAAGGTTAAGATTGGATAGACTTGACAGGTCCATCGAAGTGCAAAATGCGTGCGAGTGCCTTGATATGGAAAATCCGGAGTCATTCAAAAGAAGCTGCAATTCTGTTGAAATTTCTCCTGCAACATTTTCATATCTTGTATACACCTTGTCAAGAAACGAACCCATTATAAATCTTCGAAATCTTGGAATCGGGCCAGCAGGTGCACTGGTAGTGATGCATAAGCTTGTGAAAGATAAACCAACCGTCACTGAACTAGACGTATCTTCGAATAATCTAGGAGACAGTGGTACTGTAACCATTTGTAATTTTTTAGCCACAAATGACACCGTTCTAAAGGTCGATTTGACCAGGAACTCTATCCAAAGAGTTGGGGCGAATGCTATCGCAAGCATGTTGGCTGAAAACAGAAAATTGAAAACGCTTGTTTTATCGCACAACGCCTTATCAGAAGAACATTTTGAACTTATTGCCAGCCAGTTACAGACTGAGCAGAGCTTAGAAAATCTCGATCTTAGTTCAAATTCCTTTACGTCAAAGTGCGGATATATTTTCAGTTGTCTTTTTGCGAAAAATATTTCCCTAGTGACGCTCAATCTCTCCTGTAATTACATCGGCGATGATGGAATACAAGATTTGATACCTGGATTAAAACAAAATGGAACCATCCGAAATTTGGATCTATCGTGGAATAACATAGGGGATGAAGGTGTTGCATGGATTGCGGAATTCTTGATCTCAAACAATGTTTTAAGCCACCTCAATCTAAGCTACAATCGAGTGAATACTAATGGTATAAAGTGGTTAGCTGAAAGTTTATCCATTAACGGCAGTTTAGAATTTTTGGAGCTCAGTGGAAATAGCTTGCACTCTCAAGACGCAGTCATGCTAATGGAAGCCATATTAGAGAATTCTTCGTTGAAACTTGCGCGTTTGTACTTGGGCGAAGTAACTAATTGCCCAGAATTTGACAAACTTTTTAATGAAATTCGAAGTAAATACAAAAAATTTGAAGTATTTGGAATGGTCAATGCGGTTGGACAAGTGATAAAATTAAGACCTCAGAGGAATCCATTGGATGTACTAGACAGCTATATTGCAAACAATAACTTATGCAGACCTGTTTCTTTCGCTGACTGATTGATACTACACTATTATTAAATGAGCAGTAACTTTGAGAGTGATATTTAAACTATACAAACTGGCGAATTGTTAGTAAAGGTGCACGCTTTCTCAGACTGCAGTTGCAATGATTGAGGAATGAGGAGTCTAACCTATCAATTGATTGAGGAGTTTAACACTAATATTGTTTAAACAGTCTCCTAAATTAATGGACCATTTGCATTATAGACTTAATTTTGGTCTAGACAAAAATTTTATCACAGCTTGAAAGAGCATCACAAAATTAGTAATATTCCAAAGTTTCGTTGCGAAATGTTGTAAAATGCGGATAATATAGTCTTGCGAAATTTGCAATTTTCAGTCATTTTGTATTACAAACGGGAAATTGATGCCCCAACACCCGATTGGGCTGTCAATTTCCCGTGCGTAATACAAAATGACTGAAAAACGGCAAACTTCCCAAGGCTATATTATCCGCATTTTACAACATTTCGCAACGAAACTTTGGAATATTACTAATTTTGTGATGCTCTTTCAAGCTGTGATGAAATTTTTGTCTAGATCAAAATTTAGTTTATAATGCAAATGGTCCATTGGGCAGACCATTCTTTTAATTCAGAGTAAAGTATTATTTGAAAACTCACCTATGCATTATGACTGAACATTCCACAGGCGTACGGGAGGAAAAGAAACAGGGGGCGGACAAGAATTTGCCCAACCTTCATGGGAATTGCCCGGCAATTTTTTTTCCTGGTATAAACTAAAAATCCATTTTCCAGAAGATTGAACTAAAAATATTTCAGGTACCGTATTTACTCGTTTAAGCGCCGCGGCGCTCTTTAAATTTTTGGAGCTTCAGATGCGGCGCTCATTCGGGGGCGGCGCTCTTTAAAAAATATTGTATTTGTGAATTATGACAAGAACTTTTAACTGTAAAATAGACAAGTTTTAAAAGGTTTTTGTCACTAAATGTCCCAATTTTGACGCGGAAAGTTTTTACACTGTTTAGTGCGGCGCTCATTCGGGGGCGACGCTCTTTAAAAAAATTGATCTCAAATGCGGCGCTCATTCGGGGCATAGTTAATATAGAAGACCCGGGGGCAGCGTTCAATCGGGGGCGGCGTTCAATCGAGTAAATACGGTATTTTTTACCACCAATTTTGCCATATTATAATTTGTTCATTGTTCAACCTTTGTAAATGTGTCAAAACAGCAACTCTTTGTAGCCGCCAGGGAACATTACATCATTGTAAAGTAACACGTCGCTGATTAGTTATACACGAAAACATATCTGCGGCAGACTGTAGTGCGGAGCAGATATTAAAACGCCTTTGAAAATGGTCATATGCACAATTACAGAACACACAATTACATATGCACAGATGGTACTTAGCACTCGTTTTTAGTGCAGAGTTTCTTTGAAACTGTGCACTATTGTGATGAGTGGCGAAAATTCACATCTGTCTTACATCAGATATCATAGAGTAAACTTTCCGGGGGGTGTATACGATTTATCGTCGTGGTGATTTATTCTACTTAGTCAGTGCTTTGAAGGTTATTTAGGCAATTTCAGTTGTCTTTTTTAAATACTTATTTTGTCCTTTTGCCAAGTTCACAAAAATTTCCAGGAATTGTTGTTATTGCAAATTTTTGTCAATTTTATAACATTTGCTTCTCCGTGTTGTGTGAAAGATCTTTCCCCCGGAACACCCATTTTTTCTTTAGCAGCGCAAATGCGCATGTGCTATCAAGCTGTAGATCACGATGGCGTGACGAATGACGATGCTAGGAAGGAGGGACACTGCCGAACAGTGTTGTTTTCAAATTATAAACATTTTTATAGACGTGAATATCGAGTAAATCTTTGAGAATCTACGCAATATGTAAATTGATGTTATGACTTATGCATTATGGGCATTCAATTAAGTACCGATATTATTTTGACGGTATATTCAATTTCAATATACAAAGCTAGGAAGCAGCGAGACAGTGTTGTTTTGTCTTTTGAAATGTATGAACATTTCAGGCATGAATATTGAGAAAATCTTTCAGATTCTACGCAATATATAAATTGATTTTTTGCATTACGGTCATTCTATTAAGTGCCGACGGTATATTCATTATACAGAGCTAGGAAGCAGCGAGACCGTGTTTTCAAATGTATAAACATTTCAGACATAAATATTGAGAAAATCTTTGTTTACGTGTATAGCACAACGGTGCAAACTCGTGTTCAGTGCAACGAAAACTCTACCAGATCTTACGAGAATCTATCTGTATCAAAGCTTGTCAAAACTGCTATATAAACACTGCAATAACTGTGAAACTATTGAAATCTAAAGTTACATTATTGAATACATGCGAAAAGCTGAAAATGACTCATGAAACAACAACGTGACCTTCGAAATATATCAAAGGTCAATGAGACTTGTTATTGTGAACACGTCATAATTAGATTAAAATGCGGAAAGCGGATGCGGATTCACGGAACGGATATGGGGATAAAATGCGGATGAAATGCGTCATTTTAATGAGTTTTTCGCCTCTTATTTACGTTTCTGTGTTTTAGATTTATGTTCCTTTTTTGTAATGGAATACAACGTCGTAGTGCTTATTATTTATAACATATCTTATACAGCTATTTTCTCAAGTTGTCACTGAGACAAAAGCCAAAGTGTACAATATGGGCGCTAAAAGGATGGTGGGAATAATCACAGATTTAAACAAGTCACCTAGGTTGCCGGCGACCCTATATAGTGTCGTTTTCAATTGGAAACTTTACAACATTATAACAGAAATTATGCCTTGTGACTAATATTATATGAGGAAATAAATAATATTACATAACTCTCGTCATTCTTTAATCTTAAAGTATTAGATTTAAACCAGATCTTAGCATTTTTACTGTTGTAACAGTCACGCGCGCTACTACTGTACGTCATATCGACATGTGATTAAAGCTATAAACCACGCTTGAAAAACTATTCAATTAATAAGTATGTCAATATAGCGTTCGTCTTTGAAACTCTGCACTATCCTTGGATCCCTAGTTACCGCCTACGAGCATCCGCAAGTTGGCTATATAACACAATATGTGGGCGTATATATATGAAATCTTAACACGAGCTTGTTATCCATGCGCATTATGTGCATTTCAAAATATAACTTAGCGTATTTCGATAGTTTAGCACAGCAGTCTATTTTAGGGCGAGTTTTAAGCGTGGTATTAAAACAATCACAAATACTACAACAGTAATTCTCTCTGTGGGGTATGTGAGAATCATAATATCTTGTGGGAAAAATTTCTGAAATGCCAACTATGTGTAAACTTTATATCGATTAGAGTTTAAAAACTCCTGTGTCACAGCATTTACTAATTCGACTCAATTGCAATGTTTTGTCAGCCTTGTTATGCATCAAATACTTGCAAACAGTCAATAATATATTGGCTCAATAATGCTTGAATGCAGCTAAAAATCCATTTTCCAAAAGATTGAACTAAAAATTTCTCAGGTATTTTTTTACCACCAATTTTGCCATATTATAATTTGTTCATTGTTCAACCGTTGTAAATGTGTCAAAACAGCAACTCTTTGTAGCCGCCAGGGAACATTACGTCATTGTAAAGTAACACGTCGCTGATTAGTTATACACGAAAACATATCTGCGGCAGACTGTAGTGCGGAGCAGATATGAAAACGCCTTTGAAAATGGTCATATGCCAATTACAGAACACACAATTACACATGCACAGATGGTACTTAGCACTCGTTTTTACCGCCTACGAGCATCCGCAAGTTGGCTATATAACACAATATGTGGGCGTATATATATATGAATTTATGAAATCTTAACACGAGCTTGTTATTCATGTGCATTTCAAAATATATAACTTAGCGTATTTCGATAGTTTAGCACAGCAGTCTATTTTAGGGCGAGTTTTAAGCGTGGTATTAAAACAATCACAAATACTACAACAGTAATTCTTTCTCTATGGGGTATGTGAGAATCATAACTGAATATCTTAATTGTGGGAAAAATTTCTGAAATGCCAACTATGTGTACACTTTATATCGATTAGAGTTTAAAAACTCGTGTGTCACAGCATTTACTAATTCGACTCAATTGCAATGTTTTGTCAGCCTTGTTATGCATCAAATACTTGCAAACAGTCAATAATATATTGGCTCAATAATGCTAGAATGCAACCTAAGAATACGCATTTGTAGACTGGACATAATTGAGAAATACATGTTGCCGAAGTTTTACTTGTATTTTTCTGGTAGCTGAATCCCTCTCAATCCGCAGCTTTCTGGCGGTATTGTCACTACCTATACCCTGTTTATTGACATAATTGACTTTATTTCTATGCTTTATATATACAAACAAGTACGATCGTACTATAGTGGACCAGGAACTGCATGACCCAGTTTCGATCTTGTGCAAATCGTTAAATGTTCAAAACCTTCGAGATTTTGACTTGATAAACAAATAACTAGACACTTGTATCTCTAATAATTCTCAAAATTGCATGGCAGCGTAGACTGAGTTCGCTAAATGTTTTGCTTTAATTTGGACATGCAAGATATACTTTATCCAACCTGAAAAAAGCAGGGAAAGTCATGACTACCGATCACCATGATCGGGAACTTTGGGAACGTTATTTCAAGCCCTGCATGCATGTAAGAATACAAATTTACAATGACATGTATCGAAAGGGCTTACACAGTTACAGTAGATCAATAGGACTTATGACGCTTCACAGCACACCATGCATATTTTGCAAAAGTCTAGTTATGGTGTGTATAAATGAGTGTAAATCTGGACAAAGCATAGATAACTAAATGCGCAGTTTTCAAAAGTAACTCATATACTCGCATTCGAATTAGATAGATAAGTTAAATGTCCCACAATATTAAGACTAAACATGCCGTGTCTAAATTTAACTTTTGCCGTAACAAATTTTGCCGTGCCGTGCGTGCCATTGCAAAATATTGCAGTACAGTCGTGTACGTGCCGTGTAAACGGGACTTAAGTTAAGCTAACAAATTATCTGAATTGTTGCTATATGTTAATACAGTTCATTTCGCTTGGTAATGGGTTCATAACTGCATGCTTGTACTAAAAACAAATTGACATGTCTTTGTTTTTATGGTTCGCGATTTTCCGGCTATGCATGTATGATAGTCAGATAGGAGTATAGTTATACACCTCTGGGCTTTGAGAAACCAAGCCAGCGTGTTAAATTAGTCAACTTAAGTCTTAACGCTTATAATTAATTCGTTATAATTAGTCGTCCACATTCTTGAGAAGCTTTAGACTATTGTGATTGTGTTCACAACGAACAATAGAAAAGACAATGTCTTTCTTATCATTTGCGTTTGCTGATATATTTGCTGAATATTAATGATATGTATATATTAATTGCTACGCATACAGTCAAAAATTGCTTGTATTTCGCTTCTAAAGTCAAAAATGAAAAATCGAACACCGTCAATCGATGCGGAATATTGCTTACAATAATTATGTCAAGTTTCATTCCGATCGGACAAGTAATGACGGAGCCTTAGGGTTTTTTTCAAAGAGCGTCGCCCCCTAACAACAACAACAACAACAACAACAACCACATCATCAACAACAACAACAACAACAACAACAACAACAACAACAACAACAAGATTAGCAGCGATTGGGGACCAGTTCCTGGTCCAACAAACATTCTGTTACAGTTTTTCCGTTACAAAAATTTTGTTACAGATATTCTGTTGCAAATTTCTGATTCGAAATAGAAAGACACGTTGACAACATTTATAACATTTAATTTTGCATCATTATTAACCAGGTGAACTCGGAAAAGGTCTGGCACTAGTTGTAAAATAGAAATCCATTTCTGGTTTAAAATTACTCTATATCTCCGATTAACGGTATTAGATTTATATCTCAAATTTGTCCCAGTTATTCATTTCCCTGTGCAAGACACAGACACAAAATTTCAAACAGTTTCACAAAAGAGTCAGGGCGTGACAAGTGATTAAAGGTACAAAACTGGATTTCTATTCCGTTGCTAGTCTCAGCTCTTTTGCTCACCGTCAGATGACCTGGAAACAAAGATTATATGAGTTATCATTCAACCGATTGTTTATTTGTGGACTTTCCTTGTATAATAACTTCAGCAACAATAGTGCTCGCGGCGGCCCTATTGATCAACCTGTCAAATTTCATCGTTTTTAAATTGTTTAAAATGCAGCATGCGTTGGGGCGCGATTATACCTAACTTTAGTTCAAGGTTTAAAGAAAGAGTTAAGGCCATTTCAAACAGTCAAAAACCCATGTATACTAAATTTCAGATTAAAATATTAAAGATGGTTCCGAAAAAAGTGCCACTTGTGTTGGAATGCCGTTAGAGGCTAAGCGCTAAGCAAACACACTAACAATAGTTTAGTTTTTTCTCTCCTTAGATCACTATATGTAATGCAGTCTCGTGAGTCAGGTACATTATTCACCCAATTGATATAGATATGTTTTCGACGATAATTAATAAAGGCACTAAAATACTTTTCATAAAATTTCGTACCATCAAGGCAAAAAAATGCGATACAAAAAGTGTTGGCCGGCATCCTGATTAATCTACAACCAAAATGCTTTGCGGTCGCTATACGCATACCGCCCAGTTAATTAACTCCAGTGATCAAGTTCTATGATTTGTCGAAGCCAAATTTGAAGCCAAGCGCGGGAGCCGCGCGGATAAATTAACTTCCAAAAGGACTAGGGGGAGTTTCGAGGAGCGGGAAATTCAGTCAAAAGTTTGTTTTTGAGCGAAAATTACCAAGAAAAAGTACTTAGGTTTCCTGGACAGTTCTAAGTATTTTACATCCACTAACAGCAAACACGTCCTGGGTAACAGTTTCCTATTCAAAATATTACACAAGTTTGAACGTGCCGAAAAAAACTTCGCACTTTGACTCCTGAGAAAATAACCTTAAAACTGCTCTATGTTCTGGAAACATGTTTTGTATTAAATTTCAAGTATCGTTGAAAGATTTTAGCTTTTTTCCTTGTTGAAATACAGCTATTTAGTGCTCAAAAACAGATGTCTTTTCGGCTGCGTATTTTCGATGCCTAATTATGTACATGGCGCGGGCCATCATGAGTTGCATGGCTTCAAAGATGGCGGCCAAATTATCGTTCCAGTTCCACTAAAGTTCACTGATACCGCCTGACTCAATGGACCATTTGCATTATAGACTAAATTTTGGTCTAGATAAAAATTTCATCACAGCTTGAAAGAGCATCACAAAATTAGTAATATTCCAAAGTTTCGTTGCGAAATGTTGTAAAATGCGGATAATATAGCCTTGCCAAATTTGCAATTTTCAGTCATTTTGTATTACAAACGGGAAATTGATGCCCCAACACCCGATTGGGCTGTCAATTTCCCGTGCGTAATACAAAATGACCGTGAAAAACGGCAAACTTCGCAAAGCTATATTATCCGCATTTTACAACATTTCGCAACGAAACTTTGGAATATTACTAATTATGCCGGAAATTTAAGATTGTAGAAAAATTTGTCTCGTAACATAGCCTTTATGAATGTTTCCCTTAGAACTCCCTGGCCAGACAGTTGAACAATAAAACAGCTTGTTAAAAACTGAAGTGCTTAAAATAACAGCGACTTTTTATAACTTTTTTTGATGAATGATGGAAAATTTGCTTTGTAAATGGTTAGTTTATTTTGAAAAATTGCTTTTAACATTGTTATAATTATTGGCATTGGTTAACGAGAATTAAATGCCACCCAAAAATGGCGGATATTCGTCATCGTGAGAAAGGCTAATTGAATGCGTTTTCAACAAAACGTAGTTTTCATCTGTTCCTTCTACTGAAGAGAAAAAGAACATCGAAGAATGATTTCACAGTTCGTGAAACGGTGCTCGGTCCTGGAAGTTACATCTGTCTCCATTGTCCAATTTCCCTCCAACGCCTATGTGATCAACCAGATTAATTATTGTATGTTTTCTGAATTTCCTGTTGTCAGTTGCAACTGTTTTGCTGAACGGTTCCGCAATACTTACAATCTATAAATGCTTTCATCTGAAAGTGAAAATTTGCTACTTTCTTATTTATCTTCAATCTATGGTTGACTTGATAGCTGGAGCGGTTAGCATACCGTTCGTTGTTTACCTTCGTCCTAGCAAGTGAACTTGTGCATGATACTGCCAACTGCGTTGCAAATTTCATTATTTCAACTGTGGCATTTATACCAATGGGATTATCTATGGCAATGTTGTGCGCACTTAGTTTTGAAAGATATATGGGTGTTTTGCTTCCATGCAGTTGTTCATCGCACTCGAATAACAAAGACATCTCTGAAAACGTATCTTTGTCTTAATGCTGTTGCGATCATCGTCATGATAGCTTGTGTATCCAAAACTTTATTTCGTCTTTTGGCACAGTAAATATATGTATTTCGCTAACCTTAATAGCATTTTTTTACACAAGAATCTTCCAGACAGCCAGAAGAAGATTTCGATTAGAAAACCGACCTGGTCATACTTTTGTGGAACATAATCCATCCGAGAAAAAGAGGAAACAACAATTCGCAAAGGAAATCAAAATAGCCAAGTCCTGCTTTCTTATAATTGTTGTATTTCTGCTTTGCGTTATGCCTGTATCCATCGTTTCTGTTTTATCTCCTAACGTCAGCCCAAAAATGTTGCCGCGTGATTCAGTCTTGGGCTATTACAATAGCCTTGTTGAATCACAGTCTCAATTCAATCATCTTTTTCTGGACAATAGCAATGCTGAGAAAAAAGGCGAAAAATTTCCTAAAGAAAATTTTTGCGAAGTGATCTTTGATTTGGAAGAAAACGCCTTGTTAAATTCGGTGGGATAATTCATTGCGAAAGCTGTATGAAGACGCATTAAAATCTTGTCGAGGAAAAATAATGTAAATAATAAGTTAGATTTTAAGATAGTTCGTGAACAGCATAATTATTCCCACTCTTGTGGCTGGTCAGAATTTTAACTATAGTATTTTAACTTGATAGTCTTATTGAAGAATTACGTGACAGCCTGCAATGACTGAATTGCGTAATAAGTATTTAGGCTACGTGTGAAAAATATAATATAATAATACAACAAAGAAGATAACAATATTCAATACATTACTATAATTCTGTATAGTATGCGTGTCAATAAAAGTGAAGTATATATTTCGTCGTTATTATTCCCCAAATAACTATAGGCAGAGAACTAAACAGACACTCCTGAAAGTTATGCGAATAATTTTATCCATGCTTGCATATTAACTGGAAAAGCTGCCGCATATATATGCATATATGCATATATGCATATAAATATATATATATATATATATATATATATATATATATATATATATATATATATATATATATATATATATATATATATATATATATATATAGTTTGATTACAGACTGCTATATTTCCAGTTACCTTTGATGCCTCACGAATGTGGGACATCAAAACCATGCCAGAGCGCTCAAATGCAAGCAGTGAGCGTGCGTAAGCGGCAATGGCTCATCCTGCATGTAGAGCGCTCAATATGACCTAAAGGCCATAGAGCGATATCTAACTACAGACGGTACCGTTTCGGCCTTATGGGCCTCATCAGTGTAGTGCTGATGAGCAGGATGAAAGTAACTGCTATTTACAGTTACCTTTGATGCCTCACGAATGTGGGACATCAAAACCATGCCAGAGCGCTCAAACTGCAAGCAGTGAGCGTGCGCAATGCGTAAGCGCGGCAATGGCTCATGCCATTTCCGCTTACGCATTATATATATATATATATATATATACGGTATATATATATATATACGGTATATATATATATATATATATATATATATATATATATATATATATATATATATATATATATATATATATATATATATATATATATATAATATATAAGATATATAAGTATAGAACTTATCGACGTTTGAAGTGAGGGCCATTCGTCTCACCAACGGCCCTGCGAGTCCGGTGCAGCGCTCTAACCAACTGATCATGAGTCCAGTTGTCGAGCTCAAACCCTAAATTACACTGAAGAGTTATAAAGAGTTACAATTTTCATTCGCAATCGAAGGCCCCGCGCTTTTTAAAAACTGTTATTTAGATCATCACATCGGCTTAGTCAGGTTTTATCCCAATTTGGAGAACAAGTAACATCTCGGTAGTGGATGTACAAGTATGAATATCGATGCCCATGCAAGCAACAGCAAATGATTTTCAGATAAAACATGACGAAGTTCTCTAAGTGTTAGTGCTGCAGGTTCATTGGTGATGTCGCAGCATTATTAGAGTTAATAAATAATGCGACAACAGCTGTATATGTACAGGCACATGCACTACGTGACTACGAATTACTAAACCCTCCGACCCGGAGTTATCAGCAGTTTTTCGTGAGTCAAACTCAGGATATAGATTCATGTTTCGCTATTTTTGAGTTATGGTTAGCGGTTTGGGTCAGGGTTATTTATGAGTTAGGGTTAGCGGTTTGGGCGGTTCAGCGTCTCAATTTGACCATAGCGTTTTTGATGAAATCAACATGCGTGGCCCAAGGCCACGCCCTTCCTAGGGGGGTTAATGGGGCATGCCCCCCAAGAAAATATTTGAAATTTGAAGCCCGCAAGTACCATTTCCTGCATTCTGAGCATTGAAATTAGATTTAAAATTTGTGGAAAATGCCTCTTTTTCACACCAAAATAAGAAAAAAACGGACAAAAGTTACAAAATTTATCATCAACATACCACTTCGAACAACAAATTATATTGAAAAAGCAATATAAGAGTAGTTCGAAAGTTTTCAAATGTATATCATCTTGAAACAGCGGCCCAACGACAGTTAGGGAAAATGTTTATCTGGCTAAACAGCAGCATATATAGATCATCCCGAAACAGCGGGACAACTTACGGCAGTTAGGAAAAATATTTTCTGTACTGTATATAGATTATCTCCAAGTTAGGAAAAATGTTTATTTGGAGATCATCTTGAAACAGCAGCACAACGGCAATTAGGAAAAATGTTTATTTGTAAATGTTTACTTGTATTAAAATTCGCGCGCTACTGCAGGAATTCGCGCAGAGCTGGGTGCGCAAATGTTAGTACTGCGGGAAATATAATCCGCGCAAAAAAATGTTCACAGACCATTTAGCTATTATATTTCGCACGTGCGGTCTCGATGCAAACAGGTACAAAGGACATAGTTTTCGCATCGGCGCGGCTACATTTGCTGCCGAATGCGGTTTTTCCGATGCCCAAATACGACTAATGGGCCGTTGGAAATCCGACGCTTTCCGCAAGTATATTCGTGCTCCTAGTTTGTGACTTAAATCAGACACTCCGACTATACAGGTCGGGCTTTTTGTAGGGATTGATTGTGGCTGCTTGTTGATAAACCCGTTTAGTAATTAGTACACTTTGTCAAGTCGACGCAAGGGCAAGACTTGATATAATATAGGAATGTGCGTGTTAAGATACTAGAAATGTACGTGTCATTTAATCACTGTTTTACGTTCTCTGTGAGGCTAACGCATGGGCAAGGCTTCTACACAACCGTTCGCTTTAGCAGGTTGGCCGTCCCCTGGCAGTTTAACGCATGGGCACAAACTGTCGGCGGTCGCTTATCATGTTTTTGCTTAATAATGACAGTAATAATCCACGCACTGATTTCGCTTTG
>CACRXK020005973.1:0-14667 GCA_902702795.2 Paramuricea clavata
TTGCGAAAAATCTTGTTGAAAAGTTGTTGGGAAAACATTGTCACAACTTGTTAACAAGCTTGCTACAAGCCTGTTGCGAAAAATCTTGTTGAAAAGTTGTTGGAAAAACATTGTCACAACTTGTTAACAAGCTTGCTAGAAGCCTGTTGAGGAGACATCTTGTTGAGAAGTTGTTGGAACAGCGTTGTTACAACTTGTTAACAAGCTTGCTACAAACTTACAGTATTGCAAACACATCTTGTTGAGAAGTTGTTGGAACAGCATTGTCACAACATGTTAACAAGCTTGCTACAAACCTGTTGCCAAAAATCTTGTTGAGAAGTTGTTGGAACAGCATTGTCACAACTTGTTAACAAGCTTGCTACAAGCCTGTTGAGAAAATATCTTGTTGACAAGTTGTTGGAACAGCATTGTCACAACTTGTTAAGAAGCTTGCTACAAGCCTGTAGAGAAAATATCTTGTTGACAAGTTGTTGGAACAGCATTGTCACAACTTGTTAACAAGCTTGTTACGGCTCCGTTGCGGAGACATCTTGTTGACGAGTTGTTGGAACAGCATTGTCACAACTTGTTAACAAGCTTGTTACAAACCTATTGCAAACACATCTTGTTGACGAGTTGTTGGAACAGCATTGTCACAACTTGTTAACAAGCTTGCTACAAGCCTGTTGCGGAGACATCTTGTTGAGAAGTTGTTGGAACAGCATTGCCACAACTTGTTAACAAGCTTGCTACAACCCTGTTGCGAAAAATCTTGTTGAGAAGTTGTTGGGAAAACATTGTCACAACTTGTTAACAAGCTTGCTACAAGCCTGTTGCGAAAAATCTTGTTGAATAGTTGTTGGAAAAACATTGTCACAACTTGTTAACAAGCTTGCTACAAGCCTGTTGCGAAAAATCTTGTTGAGAAGTTGTTGGAACAGCATTGTCACAACTTGTTAACAAGCTTGCTACAACCCTCTTGCGAAAAATCTTGTTGAGAAGTTGTTGGGAAAACATTGTCACAACTTATTAACAAGCTTGCTACAATCCTGTTGCGAAAAATCTTGTTGAGAAGTTGTTGGAACAGCATTGTCACAACTTGTTAACAAGGTTGCTACAAGCCTGTTGCGAAAAATCTTGTTGAGAAGTTGTTGGAACAGCATTGCCACAACTTGTTAAGAAGCTTGCTACAAGCCTGTTGCGAAAAATCTTGTTGAAAAGTTGTTGGAAAAATATTGTCACAACTTGTTAACAGGCTTGCTACAAGCCTGTTGCGAAAAATCTCGTTGAGAAGTTGTTGGAACAGCATTGCTATAACTTGTTAACAAGGTTGCTACAAGCCTGTTGAGGAGACATCTTGTTCACAAGTTGTTGGAAAAACATTGTCACAACCTGTTAACAAGCTTGCTACAAGCCTGTTGAGGCGACATCTTGTTGAGAAGTTGTTGGAACAGCATTGTCACAACTTGTTAACAAGCTCGCTACAAACATACAGTATTGCAAACACATCTTGTTGGGAAGTTGTTGGAACAGCATTGTCACAACATGTTTACAAGCTTGCTACAAACCTGTTGCCAAAAATCTTGTTGAGAAGTTGTTGGAACAGCATTGTCACAACTTGTTAACAAGCTTGCTACAAGCCTGTTGGGAAAAATCTTGTTGAGAAGTTGTTGGAACAGCATTGTCACAACTTGTTAACAAGCTTGCTACAACCCTCTTGCGAAAAATCTTGTTGAGAAGTTGTTGGAACAGTCATTGTCACAACTTGTTAACAAGCTTGCTACAAGCCTGTTGCGAAAAATCTTGTTGAAAAGTTGTTGGAAAAATATTGTCACAACTTGTTAACAGGCTTGCTACAAGCCTGTTGCGAAAAATCTCGTTGAGAAGTTGTTGGAACAGCATTGCTATAACTTGTTAACAAGCTTGCTACAACCCTGTTGCGAAAAATCTTGTTGAGAAGTTGTTGGAAAAACATTGTCACAACTTGTTAACAAGCTTGCTACAAGCCTGTTGCGAAAAATCTTGTTGAGAAGTTGTTGGAACAGCATTGTCACAACTTGTTAACAAGGTTGCTACAAGCCTGTTGCGAAAAATCTTGTTGAGAAGTTGTTGGGAAAACATTGTCACAACTTGTTAACAAGCTTGCTACAAGCCTGTTGCGAAAAATCTTGTTGAGAATTTGTTGTGAAAACATTGTCACAACTGGTTAACAAGCTTGGTACAAGCCTGTTGCGAAAAATCTTGTTGAATAGTTGTTGGAAAAACATTGTCACAACTTGTTAACAAGCTTGCTACAAGCCTGTTGCGAAAAATCTTGTTGAGAAGTTGTTGGAACAGCATTGTCACAACTTGTTAACAAGCTTGCTACAACCCTCTTGCGAAAAATCTTGTTGAAAAGTTGTTGGGAAAACATTGTCACAACTTGTTAACAAGCTTGCTACAAGCCTGTTCGAAAAATCTTGTTGAAAAGTTGTTGGAAAAACATTGTCACAACTTGTTAACAAGCTTGCTACAAGCCTGTTGAGGAGACATCTTGTTGAGAAGTTGTTGGAACAGCGTTGTCACAACTTGTTAACAAGCTTGCTACAAACTTACAGTATTGCAAACACATCTTGTTGAGAAGTTGTTGGAACAGCATTGTCACAACATGTGAACAAGCTTGCTACAAACCTGTTGCCAAAAATCTTGTTGAGAAGTTGTTGGAACAGCATTGTCACAACTTGTTAACAAGCTTGCTACAAGCTTGTTGCGAAAAATCTTGTTGAGAAATTGTTGGAAAAACATTGTCACAACTTGTTAACAAGCTTGCTACAAGCCTGTTTTGCGAAAAATCTTGTTGAGAAGTTGTTGGAACAGCATTGCCACAACTTGTTAAGAAGCTTGCTACAACCCTGTTGCGAAACATCATGTTGAGAAGTTGTTGGGAAAACATTGTCACAACTTGTTAACAAGCTTGCTACAAGCCTGTTGCGAAAAATCTTGTTGAGAAGTTGTTGGAACTCATTGTCACAAGTTGTTAACAAGCTTGCTACAAGCCTGTTGCGAAAAATCTTGTTGAGAAGTTGTTGGAACAGCATTGTCACAACTTGTTAACAAGCTTGCTACAACCCTGTTGCGAAAAATCTTGTTGAGAAGTTGTTGGAACAGCATTGTCACAACTTGTTAACAAGGTTGCTACAAGCCTGTTGCGAAAAATCTTGTTGAGAAGTTGTTGGAACAGCATTGTCACAACTTGTTAACAAGCTTGCTACAAGCCTGTTGCGAAAAATCTTGTTGAGAAGTTGTTGGAACAGCATTGCCACAACTTGTTAACAAGCTTGCTACAACCCTGTTGCGAAAAATCTTGTTGAGGAGTTGTTGGGAAAACATTGTCACAACTTGTTAACAAGCTTGCTACAAGCCTGTTGCGAAAAATCTTGTTGAGAAGTTGTTGTGAAAACATTGTCACAACTTGTTAACAAGCTTGCTACAAGCCTGTTGCGAAAAATCTTGTTGAATAGTTGTTGGAAAAACATTGTCACAACTTGTTAACAAGCTTGCTACAAGCGTGTTGCGAAAAATCTTGTTGAGAAGTTGTTGGAACAGCATTGTCACAACTTGTTAACAAGCTTGCTACAACCCTCTTGCGAAAAATCTTGTTGAGAAGTTGTTGGGAAAACATTGTCACAACTTATTAACAAGCTTGCTACAATCCTGTTGCGAAAAATCTTGTTGAAAAGTTGTTGGAAAAACATTGTCACAACTTGTTAACAGGCTTGCTACAAGCCTGTTGCGAAAAATCTCGTTGAGAAGTTGTTGGAACAGCATTGCTATAACTTGTTAACAAGCTTGCTACAACCCTGTTGCGAAAAATCTTGTTGAGAAGTTGTTGGGAAAACATTGTCACAACTTGTTAACAAGCTTGCTACAAGCCTGTTGCGAAAAATCTTGTTGAATAGTTGTTGGAAAAACATTGTCACAACTTGTTAACAAGCTTGCTACAAGCCTGTTGCGAAAAATCTTGTTGAGAAGTTGTTGGAACAGCATTGTCACAACTTGTTAACAAGCTTGTTACAACCCTCTTGCGAAAAATCTTGTTGAAAAGTTGTTGGGAAAACATTGTCACAACTTGTTAACAAGCTTGCTACAAGCCTGTTGCGAAAAATCTTGTTGAAAAGTTGTTGGAAAAACATTGTCACAACTTGTTAACAAGCTTGCTAGAAGCCTGTTGAGGAGACATCTTGTTGAGAAGTTGTTGGAACAGCGTTGTTACAACTTGTTAACAAGCTTGCTACAAACTTACAGTATTGCAAACACATCTTGTTGAGAAGTTGTTGGAACAGCATTGTCACAACATGTTAACAAGCTTGCTACAAACCTGTTGCCAAAAATCTTGTTGAGAAGTTGTTGGAACAGCATTGTCACAACTTGTTAACAAGCTTGCTACAAGCCTGTTGCGAAAAATCTTGTTGAGAAGTTGTTGGAACAGCATTGCCACAACTTGTTAAGAAGCTTGCTACAACCCTGTTGCGAGAAATCATGTTGAGAAGTTGTTGGGAAAACATTGTCACAACTTGTTAACAAGCTTGCTACAAGCCTGTTGCGAAAAATCTTGTTGAGAAGTTGTTGGAACAGCATTGTCACAACTTGTTAACAAGGTTGCTACAAGCTTGTTGCGAAAAATCTTGTTGAGAAATTGTTGGAAAAACATTGTCACAACTTGTTAACAAGCTTGCTACAAGCCTGTTGCGAAAAATCTTGTTGAGAAGTTGTTGGAACAACATTGTCACAACTTGTTAACAAGCTTGCTACAAACGGGTTGCGAAAAATCTTGTTGAGAAGTTGTTGGAAAAACATTGTCACAACCTGTTAACAAGCTTGCTACAAGCCTGTTGCGAAAAATCTTGTTGAAAAGTTGTTGGAAAAACATTGTCACAACTTGTTAACAAGCTTGCTACAAGCCTGTTGCGAAAAATCTTGTTGACAAGTTGTTGGAACAGCATTGTCACAACTTGTTAACAAGCTTGCTGCAACCCTCTTGCGAAAAATCTTCTTGAGAAGTTGTTGGGAAAACATTGTCACAACTTGTTAACAAGCTTGCTACAAGCCTGTTGCGAAAAATCTTGTTGAAGAAGTTGTTGGAAAAACATTGTAACAACTTGTTAACAAGCTTGCTACATCCCTGTTGCGAAAAATCTTGTTGAGAAGTTGTTGGGAAAACATTGTCACAACTTGTTAACAAGCTTGCTACAAGCCTGTTGCGAAAAATCTTGTTGAAAAGTTGTTGGAAAAACATTGTCACAACTTGTTAACAAGCTTGCTACAAGCCTGTTGAGGAGACATCTTGTTGACAAGTTGTTGGAACAACATTGTCACAACTTGTTAACAAGCTTGCTACAAACGTGTTGCGAAAAATCGTGTTGAGAAGTTGTTGGAAAAACATTGTCACAACCTGTTAACAAGCTTGCTACAAGCCTGTTGAGGCGACATCTTGTTGAGAAGTTGTTGGAAAAACATTGTCACAACTTGTTAACAAGCTTGCTACAAGCCTGTTGCGAAAAATCTTGTTGAGAAGTTATTGTGAAAACATTGTCACAACTTGTTAACAAGCTTGCTACAAGCCTGTTGCGAAAAATCTTGTTGAATAGTTGTTGGAAAAACATTGTCACAACTTCTTAACAAGCTTGCTACAAGCCTGTTGGGAAAAATCTTGTTGAGAAGTTGTTGGAACAGCATTGTCACAACTTGTTAACAAGCTTGCTACAAGCCTGTTGAGGAGACATCTTGTTGAGAAGTTGTTGGAACAGCGTTGTTACAACTTGTTAACAAGCTTGCTACAAACTTACAGTATTGCAAACACATCTTGTTGAGAAGTTGTTGGAACAGCATTGTCACAACATGTTAACAAGCTTGCTACAAGCCTGTTGCCAAAAATCTTGTTGAGAAGTTGTTGGAACAGCATTGTCACAACTTGTTAACAAGCTTGCTACAAGCCTGTTGCGAAAAATCTTGTTGAGAAGTTGTTGGAACAGCATTGCCACAACTTGTTAAGAAGCTTGCTACAACCCTGTTGCGAGAAATCATGTTGAGAAGTTGTTGGGAAAACATTGTCACAACTTGTTAACAAGCTTGCTACAAGCCTGTTGCGAAAAATCTTGTTGAGAAGTTGTTGGAACAGCATTGTCACAACTTGTTAACAAGGTTGCTACAAGCTTGTTGCGAAAAATCTTGTTGAGAAATTGTTGGAAAAACATTGTCACAACTTGTTAACAAGCTTGCTACAAGCCTGTTGCGAAAAATCTTGTTGAGAAGTTGTTGGAACAGCATTGCCACAACTTGTTAAGAAGCTTGCTACAACCCTGTTGCGAAAAATCATGTTGAGAAGTTGTTGGGAAAACATTGTCACAACTTGTTAACAAGCTTGCTACAAGCCTGTTGCGAAAAATCTTGTTGAATAGTTGTTGGAAAAACATTGTCACAACTTCTTAACAAGCTTGCTACAAGCCTGTTGGGAAAAATCTTGTTGAGAAGTTGTTGGAACAGCATTGTCACAACTTGCTAACAAGCTTGCTACAACCCTCTTGCGAAAAATCTTGTTGAGAAGTTGTTGGGAAAACATTGTCACAACTTGTTAACAAGCTTGCTACAAGCCTGTTGCAAAAAATCTTGTTGAAAAGTTGTTGGAAAAACATTGTCACAACTTGTTAACAAGCTTGCTACAAACGTGTTGCGAAAAATCTTGTTGAGAAGTTGTTGGAAAAACATTGTCACAACTTGTTAACAAGCTTGCTACAAGCCTGTTGCGAAAAATCTTGTTGAGAAGTTGTGGGAAAAACATTGTCACAACTTGTTAACAAGCTTCCTACAAGCCTGTTGAGGAGACATCTTGTTGACAAGTTGTTGGAACAACATTGTCACAACTTGTTAACAAGCTTGCTACAAACGTGTTGCGAAAAATCGTGTTGAGAAGTTGTTGGAAAAACATTGTCACAACTTGTTAACAAGCTTGCTACAAGCCTGTTGAGGCGACATCTTGTTGAGAAGTTGTTGGAAAAACATTGTCACAACTTGTTAACAAGCTTGCTACAAGCCTGTTGCGAAAAATCTTGTTGAAAAGTTGTTGGAAAAACATTGTCACAACTTGCGAAAAATCTTGTTGAGAAGTTGTTGGAACAGCATTGTCACAACTTGTTAACAAGCTTGCTACAAGCCTGTTGAGGAGACATCTTGTTGACAAGTTGTTGGGAAAACATTGTCACAACTTGTTAACAAGCTTGCTACAAGCCTGTTGCGAAAAATCTTGTTGAGAAGTTGTTGGAAAAACATTGTCACAACTTGTTAACAAGCTTGCTACAACCCTGTTGCGAAAAATCTTGTTGAAAAGTTGTTGGGAAAACATTGTCACAACTTGTTAACAAGCTTGCTACAAGCCTGTTGCAAAAAATGTTGTTCAGAAGTTGTTGGAACAGCATTGTCACAACTTGTTAACAAGCTTGCTACAAGGCTGTTGCGAAAAATCGTGTTGAGAAGTTTTTGGAAAAACATTGTCACAACTTGTTAACAAGCTTACTACAAGCCTGTTGCGAAAAATCTTGTTGAAAAGTTGTTGGAAAAACATTATCACAACTTGCGAAAAATCTTGTTGAGAAGTTGTTGGAACAGCATTGTCACAACTTGTTAACAAGCTTGCTACAAGCCTGTTGAGGAGACATCTTGTTGAGAAGTTGTTGGAACAGCATTGTCACAAGTTGTTAACAAGCTTACTACAAGCCTGTTGCGAAAAATCTTGTTGAGAAGTTGTTGGAAAAACATTGTAACAACTTGTTAACAAGCTTGCTACATCCCTGTTGCGAAAAATCTTGTTGAGAAGTTGTTGGGAAAACATTGTCACAACTTGTTAACAAGCTTGCTACAAGCCTGTTGCGAAAAATCTTGTTGAGAAGTTGTTGGAACAGCATTGTCACAACTTGTTAACAAGCTTGCTACAAGCCTGTTGCAAAAAATCTTGTTGAGAAGTTGTTGGAACAGCATTGTCACAACTCTTTAACAAGCTTGCTATAAGCCTGTTGCGAAAAATCGTGTTGAGAAGTTGTTGGAACAGCATTGTCACAACTTGTTAACAAGCTTGCTACAAGCCTGTTGCGAAAAATCTTGTTGTGAAGTTGTTGGGAAAACATTGTCACAACTTGTTAACAAGCTTGCTACAAGCCTGTTGCGAAAAATCTTGTTGAGAAGTTGTTTGAACAGCATTGTCACAACTTGTTAACAAGCTTGCTACAAGCCTGTTGAGGAGACATCTTGTTGAGAAGTTGTTGGAACAGCATTGTCACAACTTGTTAACAAGCTTGCTACAAGCCTGTTGCAAAAAATCGTGTTGAGAAGTTGTTGGAACAGCATTGTCACAACTTGTTAACAAGCTTGCTACAAGCCTGTTGCGAAAAATCTTGTTGAGAAGTTGTTGGAACAGCATTGTCACAACTTGTTAACAAGCTTGCTACAAGCCTGTTGCAAAAAATCTTGTTGAGAAGTTGTTGGAACAGCATTGTCACAACTTGTTAACAAGCTTGCTACAAGCCTGTTGAGGAGACATCTTGTTGAGAAGTTGTTGGAACAGCATTGTCATTAGTTGTTAACAAGCTTGCTACAAGCCTGTTGCGAAAAATCTTGTTGAGAAGTTGTTGGAACAGCATTGTCACAAGTTGTTAACAAGCTTGCTACAAGCCTGTTGCGAAAAATCTTATTGAGAAGTTGTTCGGAAAACATTGTCACAACTTGTTAACAAGCTTGCTACAAGCCTGTTGCGAAAAATCTTGTCGAGAAGTTGTTGGAACAGCATTGTCACAACTTGTTAACAAGCTTGCTACAAGCCAGTTGCAAAAAATCTTGTCGAGAAGTTGTTGGAACAGCATTGTCACAACTTGTTAACAAGCTTACTACAAGCCTGTTGCGAAAAATCTTGTTGAGAAGTTGTTGGAACAGCATTGTCACAACTTGTTGACAAGCTTGCTACAAGCCTATTGCGAAAAATCTTGTTGAGAAGTTGTTGGGAAAACATTGTCACAACTTGTTAACAAGCTTGCTACAAGCCTGTTGCGAAAAATCTTGTTGAGAAGTTGTTGGAACAGCATTGTCACAACTTGTTAACAAGCTTGCTACAAGCCTGTTGCGAAAAATCTTGTTGAGAAGTTGTTGGAACAGCATTGTCACACGTTGTTAACAAGCTTGCTACAAGCCTGTTGCGAAAAATCTTTTTGAGAAGTTGTTGGAACAGCATTGTGACAACTTGTTAACTTATCCCATACCTGTGTTAAAAGAGGCTTTCGGATTGGTTTAGAGCAGGTGAGCTTGTCGTCGAGCTCACCTGCTTTTTTCGAACTCACCTGCTTTTCGCCCGAACTCACCCGCTAAACTGCTTACGTTGCAATAACAATAACAAATATGGCGGACAAGATTTAGCCGATAAACCTAAACTTTAAAGAACTTTTCAGTGACTAACATACTGAGACTGAAGAAACACCAAAGAAAAAATGCAGTAAAGGTAATGTAGACGTAGATAAAGAAGTATTTTCTTGCCCAGTGATTTTTTTGGCCGGGAAAATGTTCACAAAATATCGACGAATATATCGCGAAGAGCTACAATTACAAATGTGTGTATGGCTAGGTGTATGGGATAAAAACCAAACGTACTTGCAGGTTCGGTGAGTCCGGGATTGGACGCACCTCGGGTGGCTGGAAGTTTCCCGAACTCACCTCGCTTCGCTCGGTAAGTTCGGGAAACTTCCAGCCACCCTCGGTGCGTCCAATCTCGGACTCACCTCCTGCAAGTACGTTTGTTATAAAGCTTGCTACAAGCCTGTTGCGAAAAATCTTGTTGAGAAGTTGTTGGAACAGCATTGTCACAAGTTGTTAACAAGCTTGCTAAAAGCCTGTTGCGAAAAATCTTGTTGAGAAGTTGTTGGAACAGCATTCTCACAACTTGTTAACAAGCTTGCTACAAGCCTGTTGCGAAAAATCTTGTTGAGAAGTTGTTGGAACAGCATTGTCACAAGTTGTTAACAAGCTTGCTACAAGCCTGTTGCGAAAAATCTTGTTGAGAAGTTGTTGGAAAAACATTGTCACAACTTGTTAACAAGCTTGCTACAACCCTGTTGCGAAAAATCTTGTTGAGAAGTTGTTGGGAAAACATTGTCACAACTTGTTAACAAGCTTGCTACAAGCCTGTTGAGGAGACATCTTGTTGAGAAGTTGTTGGAACAGCGTTGTCACAACTTGTTAACAAGCTTGCTACAAACTTACAGTATTGCAAACACATCTTGTTGAGAAGTTGTTGGAACAGCATTGTCACAACATGTTAACAAGCTTGCTACAAGCCTGTTGCCAAAAATCTTGTTGAGAAGTTGTTGGAACAGCATTGTCACAACTTGTTAACAAGCTTGCTGCAACCCTCTTGCGAAAAATCTTCTTGAGAAGTTGTTGGGAAAACATTGTCACAACTTGTTAACAAGCTTGCTACAAGCCTGTTGCGAAAAATCTTGTTGAAAAGTTGTTGGAAAAACATTGTCACAACTTGTTAACAAGCTTGCTACAAGCCTGTTGCGAAAAATCTTGTTGAAAAGTTGTTGGAAAAACATTGTCACAACTTGTTAACAAGCTTGCTACAAGCCTGTTGAGGAGACATCTTGTTGACAAGTTGTTGGAACAACATTGTCACAACTTGTTAACAAGCTTGCTACAAACGTGTTGCGAAAAATCGTGTTGAGAAGTTGTTGGAAAAACATTGTCACAACCTGTTAACAAGCTTGCTACAAGCCTGTTGAGGCGACATCTTGTTGAGAAGTTGTTGGAACAGCATTGTCACAACTTGTTAACAAGCTCGCTACAAACTTACAGTATTGCAAACACATCTTGTTGGGAAGTTGTTGGAACAGCATTGTCACAACATGTTAACAAGCTTGCTACAAACCTGTTGCCAAAAATCTTGTTGAGAAGTTGTTGGAACAGCATTGTCACAACTTGTTAACAAGCTTGCTACAAACCTGTTGCCAAAAATCTTGTTGAGAAGTTGTTGGAACAGCATTGTCACAACTTGTTAACAAGCTTGCTACAAGCCTGTTGCGAAAAATCTTGTTGAGAAATTGTTGGAAAAACATTGTCACAACTTGTTAACAAGCTTGCTACAAGACTGTTGCAAACACATCTTGTTGAGAAGTTGTTGGAACAGCATTGCCACAACTTGTTAACAAGCTTGCTACAACCCTGTTGCCAAAAATCTTGTTGAGAAGTTGTTGGAACAGCATTGTCACAACATGTTAACAAGCTTGCTACAAACCTGTTGCGAAAAATCTTGTTGAGAAGTTGTTGGAACAGCATTGTCACAACTTGTTAACAAGCTTGCTACAAGCCTGTTGCGAAAAATCTTGTTGAGAAGTTGTTGGAACAACATTGTCACAACTTGTTAACAAGCTTGCTACAAACGTGTTGCGACAAATCTTGTTGAGAAGTTGTTGGAAAAACATTGTCACAACCTGTTAACAAGCTTGCTACAAGCCTGTTGCGAAAAATCTTGTTGAAAAGTTGTTGGAAAAACATTGTCACAACTTGTTAACAAGCTTGCTACAAGCCTGTTGCGAAAAATCTTGTTGAGAAGTTGTTGGAACAGCATTGTCACAACTTGCTAACAAGCTTGCTACAACCCTCTTGCGAAAAATCTTGTTGAGAAGTTGTTGGGAAAACATTGTCACAACTTGTTAACAAGCTTGCTACAAGCCTGTTGCGAAAAATCTTGTTGAAAAGTTGTTGGAAAAACATTGTCACAACTTGTTAACAAGCTTGCTACAAGCCTGTTGCGAAAAATCTTGTTGAGAAGTTGTTGGAACAGCATGTCACAACTTGTTAACAAGCTTGCTGCAACCCTCTTGCGAAAAATCTTGTTGAGAAGTTGTTGGGAAAACATTGTCACAACTTGTTAACAAGCTTGCTACAAGCCTGTTGCGAAAAATCTTGTTGAAAAGTTGTTGGAAAAACATTGTCACAACTTGTTAACAAGCTTGCTACAAGCCTGTTGCGAAAAATCTTGTTGAAAAGTTGTTGGAAAAACATTGTCACAACTTGTTAACAAGCTTGCTACAAGCCTGTTGCGAAAAATCTTGTTGAGAAGTTGTTGGAACAGCATTGTCACAACTTGATAACAAGCTTGCTGCAACCCTCTTGCGAAAAATCTTGTTGAGAAGTTGTTGGGAAAACATTGTCACAACTTGTTAACAAGCTTGCTACAAGCCTGTTGCGAAAAATCTTGTTGAAAAGTTGTTGGAAAAACATTGTCACAACTTGTTAACAAGCTTGTTACAAGCCTGTTGAGGAGACATCTTGTTGACAAGTTGTTGGAACAGCATTTTGACAACTTGTTAACAAGCTTGCTACAAGTCTGTTCCGGGGACATCTTGTTGACAAGTTGTTGGAACAGCATTGTCACAACTTGTTAACAAGCTTGTTACGGCTCCGTTGCGGAGACATCTTGTTGACGAGTTGTTGGAACAGTCATTGTCACAACTTGTTAACAAGCTTGCTACAAGCCTGTTGCGAAAAATCTTGTTGAGAAATTGTTGGGAAAACATTGTCACAACTTGTTAACAAGCTTGCTACAAGCCTGTTGCGAAAAATCTTGTTGAGAAGTTGTTGGAACAGCATTGCCACAACTTGTTAACAAGCTTGCTACAACCCTGTTGCGAAAAATCTTGTTGAAAAGTTGTTGGAAAAACATTGTCACAACTTGTTAACAAGCTTGCTACAAGCCTGTTGCGAAAAATCTTGTTGAGAAGTTGTTGGAACAGCATTGTCACAACTTGCTAACAAGCTTGCTACAACCCTCTTGCGAAAAATCTTGTTGAGAAGTTGTTGGGAAAACATTGTCACAACTTGTTAACAAGCTTGCTACAAGCCTGTTGCGAAAAATCTTGTTGAGAAGTTGTTGGAACAGCATTGTCACAACTTGTTAACAAGCTTGCTGCAACCCTCTTGCGAAAAATCTTGTTGAGAAGTTGTTGGGAAAACATTGTCACAACTTGTTAACAAGCTTGCTACAAGCCTGTTGCGAAAAATCTTGTTGAGAAGTTGTTGGAACAGCATTGTCACAACTTGTTAACAAGCTTGCTACAAGCCTGTTAAAGAGATATCTTGTTGACAAGTTGTTGGAACAGCATTGTCACAACTTGTTAACAAGTTTGCTACAAGCCTGTTAAAGAGACATCTTGTTGACAAGTTGTTGGAACAGCATTGTCACAACTTGTTAACAAGGTTGCTACAAGCCCGTTGACGAAATATCTTGTTGAGAAGTTGTTGGAACAGCATTGTCAAAACTTGTTAACAAGCTTGCTACAAGGCCGTTGAGGAAATATCTTGTTGACGAGTTGTTGGAACAGCATTGTCACAACTTGTTAACAAGCTTGCTACAAGCCCGTTGAGGAAATATCTTGTTGACGAGTTGTTGGAACAGCATTGTCACAACTTGCTAACAAGCTTGCTAGAAGCCCGTTGACGAAATATCTTGTTGACAAGTTGTTGGAACAGCATTGTCACAACTTGTTAACAAGCTTGCTACAAGCCTGTTGCTAAAAGTCTTGTTGACAAGTTGTTGGAACAGTATTGGCACAACTTGCTAACAAACTTGCTACAAGCCTGTTGCTAAAAGTCTTGTTGACAAGTTGTTGGAACAGCGTTGTCACAACTTGTTAACAAGCTTGCTACAAGCCTGTTGCTAAACGTCTTGTTGACAAGTTGTTGGAACAGTATTGTCACAACTTGTTAACAAGCTTGCTACAAGCCTGTTGCTAAAAGTCTTGTTGACAAGTTTTTGGAACAGCATTGTTACAACTTGTTAACAAACTTGCTACAAGCCTGTTGCTAAAAGTCTTGTTGACAAGTTGTTGGAACAGCATTGTCACAACTTGCTAACAAGCTTGCTACAAGCCTGTTGCTAAATATCTTGTTGACAAGTTGTTGGAATAACATTATCACAACTTGTTAACAAGCTTGCAACAAGCCTGTTGCTAAAATTCTTGTTGACAAGTTGTTGGAACAGTATTGTCACAACTTGCTAACAAGCTTGCTACAAGCCTGTTGCTAAAAGTCTTGTTGACAAGTTTTTTTTGAACAGCATTGTTACAACTTGTTAACAAGCCTGTTGCGGAGAGAAGTTGTTGGAACAGCATTGTCACAAGTTGTTAACAAACTTGCTACAAGCCTGTTGCTGAACGTCTTTTTGACAAGTTGTTGGGACAGTATTGTCACAACTGGCTAACAAGCAAGCTACAGGCCTGTTGCTAAAAGTCTTGTTGACAAGTTGTTGGAACAGTATTGTCACAACTTGCTAACAAGCTTGCTACAAGCCTGTTGCTAAACGTCTTGTTGACAAGTTGTTGGAACAGCATTGTTACAACTTGTTAACCAGCTTGCTACAAGCCTGTTGCTAAAAGTCTTGTTGACAAGTTGTCGGAACAGTATTGGCACAACTTGCTAACAAACTTGCTACAAGCCTGTTGCTAAAAGTCTTGTTGACAAGTTTTTGGAACAGCGTTGTCACAACTTGTTCACAAGCTTGCTACAAGCCTGTTGCTAAACGTCTTGTTGACAAGTTGTTGGAACAGTATTGTCACAACTTGTTAACAAGCTTGCTACAAGCATGTTGCTAAAAGTCTTGTTGACAAGTTT
>CACRXK020005973.1:14829-26413 GCA_902702795.2 Paramuricea clavata
AACAAGACTTTTAGCAACAGGCTTGTAGCAAGCTTGTTAGCAAGTTGTGACAGTACTGTTCCAACAACTTGTCAACAAGACTATTAGCAACAGGCTTGTAGCAAGTTTGTTAACAGTTTGTGACAATGCTGTCCCAAACAACTTGTGAACAAGACTTTTAGCAACAGGCTTGTAGCAAGCTTGTTAACAAGTTGTAACAATGCTGTTCCAAAAAATTGTCAACAAGACTTTTAGCAACAGGCTTGTAGCAAGCTTGTTAACAAGTTGTGACAATACTGTTCCAACAACTCGTCAACAAGACGTTTAGCAACAGGCTTGTAGCAAGCTTGTTAACAAGTTGTGACAACGCTGTTCCAACAACTTGTCAACAAGACTTTTAGCAACAGGCTTGTAGCAAGTTTGTTAGCAAGTTGTGCCAAAACTGTTCAAACAACTTGTCAACAAGACTTTTAGCAACAGGCTTGTAGCAAGTTTGTTAACAATTTGTGACAATGCTGTCCCAAACAACTTGTCTCCACAACAGGCTTGTAGCAAGCTTGTTAACAAGTTGTAACAATGCTGTTCCAAAAACTTGTCAACAAGACTTTTAGCAATAGGCTTGTAGCAAGCTTGTTAACAAGTTGTAACAATGCTGTTCCAAAAACTTGTCAACAAGACTTTTAGCAACAGGCTTGTAGCAAGCTTGTTAGCAAGTTGTGACAATACTGTTCCAACAACTTGTCAACAAGAATTTTAGCAACAGGCTTGTTGCAAGCTTGTTAACAAGTTGTGATAATGCTATTCCAACAACTTATCAACAAGATATTTAGCAACAGGCTTGTAGCAAGCTTGTTAGCAAGTTGTGACAATGCTGTTCGAACAATTTGTCAACAAGACTTTTAGCAACAGGCTTGTAGCAAGTTTGTTAACAATTTGTGACAATGCTGTCCCAAACAACTTGTCTCCACAACAGGCTTGTAGCAAGCTTGTTAGCAAGTTGTGACAACACTGTTCCAACAACTTGTCAACAAGACTTTTAGCAACAGGCTTGTAGCAAGCTTATTAGCAAGTTGTGACAATGCTGTTCCAACAACTTGTCAACAAGACTTTTAGCAACAGGCTTGTAGCAAGCTTGTTAACAAGTTGTAACAATGCTGTTCCAAAAAGCTGTCAACAAGACTTTTAGCAACAGGCTTGTAGCAAGCTTGTTAGCAAGTTGTGACAATACTGTTCCAACAACTTGTGAACAAGAATTTTAGCAACAGGCTTGTACCAATCTTGTTAGCAAGTTGTGACAATACTGTTCCAACAACTTGTCAACACGACTTTTAGCAACAGGCTTGTAGCAAGTTTGTTAACAATTTGTGACAATGCTGTCCCAAACAACTTGTCTCCACAACAGGCTTGTAGCAAGCTTGTTAACAAGTTGTAACAATGCTGTTCCAAAAACTTGTCAACAAGACTTTTAGCAATAGGCTTGTAGCAAGCAGCTTGTTAACAAGTTGTAACAATGCTGTTCCAAAAACTTGTCAACAAGACTTTTAGCAACAGGCTTGTAGCAAGCTTCTTAACAAGTTGTAACAATGCTGTTCCAAAACCCTTTATGCCAGTACACTTGGTACAAGCCTGTTGCTAAACGTCTTGTTGACAAGTTGTTGGAACAGCATTGTTACAACTTGTTAACAAGCTTGCTACAAGCCTGTTGCTAAAAGTCGTGCTGACAAGTTGTTGGAACAGTATTGGCACAACTTGCTAACAAGCTTGCTACAAGCCTGTTGCTAAAAGTCTTGTTGACAAGTTGTTGGAACAGCGTTGTCACAACTTGTTAACAAGCTTGCTACAAGCCTGTTGCTAAACGTCTTGTTGACAAGTTGTTGGAACAGTATTGTCACAACTTGTTAACAAGCTTGGTACAAGCCTGTTTCTAAAATTCTTGTTGACAAGTTGTTGGAACAGTATTGTTACAACTTGTTAACAAGCTTGCTACAAGGCTGTTGCTAAAAGTCTTGTTGACAAGTTGTTGGAACAGCATTTTCACAACTTGTTAACAAGCTTGCTACAAGCCTGTTGCGGAGACAAGTTGTTGGAACAGCATTGTCACAAGTTGTTAACAAACTTGCTACAAGCCTGTTGCTAAACGTCTTGTTGGCAAGTTGTTGGGACAGTATTGTCACAACTTGCTAACAAGATTGGTACAAGCCTGTTTCTAAAATTCTTGTTGACAAGTTGTTGGAACAGTATTGTCACAACTTGCTAACAAGCTTGCAACAAGCCTGTTTCTAAAATTCTTGTTGACAAGTTGTTGGAACAGTATTGTCACAACTTGCTAACAAGCTTGCTACAAGCCTGTTGCTAAAAGTCTTGTTGACTATACAATTACTTTATGGTTTCCGTGTTTGGATGGCCTGATCCAAACACGCGGGAATGTTGCGAGGGTTAAGAAAAGCGAGCGAAATCACGAGCCGAAGGCGAGTGATTTTGCCCGCTTTTCTTAACTCGAGCAACATTCCCAAGTGTTTGGATCATTCCATCCAAACAGGGAAACCATAAAGTAATTGTATAGTCAACAAGACTTTTAGCAACAGGCTTGTAGCAAGCTTGTTAACAAGTTGTGACAATACTGTTCCAACAACTTGTCAACAAGACGTTTAGCAACAGGCTTGTAGCAAGCTTGTTAGCAAGTTGTGACAATACTTTTCCAACAACTTGTCAACAAGACGTTTAGCAACAGGTTTGTAGCAAGCTTGTTAACAAGTTGTGACAATGCTATTCCAACAACTTGTCAACAAGACTTTCAGCAACAGGCTTGTAGCAAGCTTGTTAACAAGTTGTGACAATGCTGTTCCAACAACTTGTCAACAAGACGTTTAGCAACAGGTTTGTAGCAAGCTTGTTAACAAGTTGTGACCAATGCTGTTCCAACAACTTGTTAACGACACGTTTAGCAACAGGCTTGTAGCAAGCTTGTTAACAAGTTGTGAAAAACACGTAAATGAACTTTAAAAGTGAACTTACAAAACACGTAAATGAACTTTAAAAGTGAACTTACAATAATAATAAGCGAGGCGCTATTATCTCCTGTAGCTGTTGATCCAGTTGATTGTTTAGTCAATCTTTTAAAAGATACACTGCAAGATGGAAAAAGCAATTTTGAGCCAAAATACAACCAATATTTCTCAAAATAATGACATCTGATTTGGTTAGCAACCATTCAATCACTTTCTTTAATAATCACGCACAAGTTTACCTGATTACTGAATAGATGAGCGTAATGATATCCTTGAATGTAGACGCAAGAAGAAAATCTTGAAAACTCTACAAAACATTTAAAGCCATACTTTTTGTGTGTGTTCACGGTCTTACAGTATGTACTCAGATGAATATGTTTGTGGTGTTACTCTGAGTGTGCATCCACACCGAGCAAGCTGAAAAGTTTGCCTGACCACGGTGGGAATCGAACCAAAGAGCATTGGACTACATAGTATTCCAAAGGTCGCGGGTTCGATTCCCACCGTTGGCAAACTTTTCAGCTTGCCCGGTGTGGATGCACACTCAGAGTAACACCATAAACATTTAAGGTCATGTTATACGAGGCAATTTTTCTTCGACTTGAATTCAAGGTTTTATAACATTAACAATTAACGTACCTGGACAAAACTTATCAAAAGCTTGATCAAAAACTTCAACACCTTTAATAACTTTGAAGATAATGATTCATTCTACAAAAAAGATAAACATGCTTATTCTGCAAAAATTGCATACTATTATATTATGCTGCACCATCTTTACCGCCAATTTTTGTATTGCCGTCATCACGAGCTCACATTTCCCTGCAGTTGTTGACAAGTCTGGAACAAGTTGCTATCATCTTGTAACAAGGTTGATCAGGGCAACAGACTCGCAACAAGTTATTCCAACAGTACTGGTATCGTCTGCACGTAACAAGTTGATGGCTACAAGCTCGTAGCAACTTGTTACGAACAGCCTGTATTATTCTTGTTGGAACAACTTGGAATAGTAAGTCTGTTACCACCATCAAATCTTGTAACAAGGTGATAACAACTTGTTCCAGACTGGTCACAACAACTGGGAACAAGTAGTGCGAACACATCCTGATATCGGCTTGACAACAACCTTGTTACAACTTGTTTGCAGATCTGGAACATGAACATAGGTCTGCCCAAACAACACTGCCCACAATGCAATAATAATATTAAAGAAATATATTTACAGTCGAGTGAAGCTCTGTGCTATCTTTAGTGTTGATAAGATTTTCATAATTTTGAAGTTTCCTTTCGAGTGTGAAACACATCTGGGACACAAGTCTGTCGCTCTAAAACAATAATATTGATTTCAAGGCTCTAAAACAATTATATTAATTTCAAGAATAAAGTCTAAGCTACATAGCAATGTATAGTCATAATTGATCCAGGAAGGGGTCCATGTTTAGTAAAACAAAATTTATCAGCTATACCTGAAGATGATTTTTGATGACATCCTTGTTCCTCATTACCAATCTGATGGAAAATAGAGTAGGAAAACAGCAGGATTTATAAACTGTACAACAAAGCAAAACAAGAATCCCGTTAAAGAAGAACTGTCACATGTCTCCATTAAAGTGCGACCAATTCCAAATAAAATTTTTGGTATGTGTAATATCTGGGTCATTCTGAGAAGAAATGTAATGTTTTTATGGTAAAAACCTCGCCTTGGTGATTTTTTTTACCGTCAAGGTTTCCAGATATGATGTCTTCAGATGAATTTTTGGAGCGAAAAAAACAAAGGAAAACTAATTCGCAATTCTGTAATGATATCATATCTGGAAACTTTGACAGTGAAAAAGATGAGACTTTTTCAAGATGAGATTTTTTTCTTGAACAAGTATTACATTTCTACTTATAGAATGATACAAATATTACACATACAAAAAATCATATTTAACTAGTTAGTCGCAGTCTAATAAGATAAAACCTCATTTTGATTGCCTCCATCCCTCCCACGTGAGAAAACTGTAATGCATGGTAGCTGTGAAAAACTCCCTTATGATTGTATACATTTTACCTCATCAATGATTTCCACATTCCAGGCGTCATGTTTCCATCAAAACGTTCAGTGATTTCACATATATCCAAGAGATTCTCACATACTGTAAAAGGTTGCACAATAATTAGGACTACAATTTGATTAAATTATTTATACAATGTATTTTGGTACGGATTTTGGTATGTATGAGTATGCTCATGAGTATACTGGATTTTGGTATGTATACGAGATTTTTTTGAGTATATGAGATTTATGAGATTTATGAGTATATACCGGATTTTGGTATGTAGCCTATATGAGTATGCTCGTGAGTATATACAGGATTTTGGTATGTAAATGAGCATGCTCATGAACATACCGAATTATAGTATGTATATGTCAGCATGCTCATGAGCATGCCCATACAGTATACCATTTTGTCAGATTTTCTCGTCGATCTCGTGATGGATTGGACAAAAGCCTCGTGAATTACAGAATATCCTAGCCATACCTGACGTAATGTTGTGTAAATCTTTCTCCGAGCACGAGTTGGCAAGCGCCTCTGTCTTCATGCACATCAGTTCCAGAAGTAACTGTGACAAAAGAAACTGCTTCTTATTTCCATGGCCGGATTTTGAGGGGAAGTGTGGAGGTGCCCACCTATCCTGGGATCGTTTTGCACCTCCCCTGACATTTTTTGCAGCACCTCTGAAAAGTCGCTCCCCACCCACTCGTCGAGGGGAACTAAACAAGGAGAACTTCGACGTTTGGAGCGAAGACACTTCGCTTGAAGCCGGAAGGGCCATCGCTCGAAACGTCGAAGTTCTCCTTGTATTTTTCAAGTAGTTGTATCCCTATCAATCCGAAGCTTTCTTAAGGTAGAGTAATACGGTCAACAAAATTGCTGCAACTTGCAACAAAATCTGATTCTACGCATGTTAATTGAAAATGTTTACACATAAATTACAAATCACGAGGCAACATGTGTCAACATTTTCAATTAACATGCGTTGAAATCAGATTTTGTTGCAAGTTGCAGCAATTTTGTTGCTCGTATTACTCCAGCTTTAGTATTAAATTAATAATTCTATACTCGTCCCTTCTTTTACCTTTTGCAATTCAAACGACTTTCTGAAAAGTAGTGAAAGATCCTGGGACACATCGCCAAAGAGTTCGCCATACGATGCCTCACTTTTCTATAAGCAGAAAAAAATATGTAATATCAGTCCAAAGTTGATCACAATATATTCAAAACCAAATTAACTTTATTTGTTGTGGATAGCTCCAGCTACATCAGCTCTAAACTGTTCTCCCTATAGAGGTCCATGCAGTAAGGCCGCTCCCTATTGATCCAGTGTTACTACAGGGGCCAGTTGTTCAAAGCTGGGTTAGCTTAACCCTAGGTTAAAACCTAAAATTCAAAGCAAACTTCCTGACAGCTTGCAATTGACGATTCCCCTTATTACGTTTTTGTAGCGCTTTGCATTGTGGTTATAGTGGTATCACTGATAAAAGTAAGCGGCCTCGAATGAAAATATTGAATGTTTTCGCGAATATTTTGCTGTTGGCTATCGCGCACCTGACCCTAGCTTTCCTGCTTTTTTTAAAAGTTCTTGCACGGGTAAGAATAAGAAATAATCAACTTGAGCCATCTTGAATAGCAAAGCGCTACGAAAACGTAATAGGGGAATCATCAATTGTCTATAAATTTGGAAATATTTCTTCAGAGATCTTGTCTGCATGGATCGATAGGAGTTTACTTCTCTGAAGTTTTGAAATAAACGGACGTGTTGAAATGCACAAACTAAAACAGCAGGTTAAATTTTAACCCAGAGTTAGCGCTAGTCCAGCTTTGAACAACCGGTCCCATGCAGGAGGACACCTAAACTAAAGTAACTTTATTTACTGTGGATATACAAGTTCTTCCTTGCGATAATACCTTTTAACGGTATAATTTTTTCGTTACAATATTTTATGCTTCTTAACCGCGAGATGCATTAAAAAAGGGAGCTAACTGTATTAACAAGCAAATAAAGTTAAAAAGAAAGAGATTTGGAGAAATACGCCAAAAGGATTTTGAACAATTCTCATCCCAATATATGTTTATGGGACACAAGAACACCCTTTCATACAGTGAAATAAAACGTTAAAGATTCAACTAAAAATATAAAAATATTGTCTTTCTTGCAAAGTATTTTTAATCAATGAATAAAATCCGATTTCAATTTTAACATCATGAATAGCATTTCTTGGGAAAATTAAAAATGTTATACATTTTAATCAGCGCTGCACTTCATTATTTATATAACAAAAGTGTGCGAGAAGTAATATTTCGGTGCTGAATGTGTTCATTACACAAGACGTGTAAACTTTATTAAACATTAATATTTAATGCAATATACATGTATGCATGTGACGCGAGAAGTTTATAACATATTGTAATCTAAAACTACAAAAACTGTATGTTTAAAGCGTAAGGATCGACTCATATAATACCAATTATATACTATATAATCTATCTGACTATCACTAGAAAAATAATGCAGTTTTGCTGGATTGTGAACTGTGACTTATTTCAATACATCAAAATCACCCCACGCCTCTGACCTCATATAGAAGTTTATTAGCATACAGGGCGCATACAAAAAGGTAATCTAAAATTTGAGTGCCTTTGTGTTCTCAATATTGAGTACACGGATTTAGTTTTTCACAAGTAAAGCCAGTTTTTCACTTCAACCGAATCGTACCGAAACGTAGCGTATTTCTTTGTTTCCTGAGCGGTAGTGTGGAACTATAGATATCTTATATACACTAGATAGTGCATCTAATTATTCTGCAATTCAAAAATCGAAGCCGTGATTGCAGTCTCAGGATATTCCCATGAAATGAGAAGACTCGTATGTTTTCTATTTCTTAAACAGGGAACTTAAACATTAAGTTAAACCTATTCCAAATACATTTTTAAACTATTCAAATGATGAAAGTTATTGTTGTTTTTTAAGCGTTTATTAGCGAGTGGGAAACTCCAACATGGCCGCCATCTATTCAAATGGGGGTAACCGCTGGAATATTCTTGGCTTCAATTTTACTAAAAGAGATGCGCTATCTAGTGTACATAAGATATCTATGTGTGGAACTAATGACTTCGATACAAAAGAAAATGCTACGATATGGTTAAAGTGGAAAACAGGCTTAATCAAGATAAGGGTTTTAGCTTTTGAGTTTTGTCTTTTGACCGACACCTTTTTTGTATATCAATTCAAACAAAAATGACCAAATTACAATCATTTTTCCACCTTTGTGCATTATTAAAGCAGTGTATACATGCAATAATAAAAGAAAAAGCAATTAAACACTAATGTGTCGTGCCAAACAATTTGCTTAAAATTAATAAAAAAGAGGAATTGATCGCATGTTAGGGCTTTTTAAATTAAAATTTTCAGATACAAATGAAATTTATTTTCAATATAGTGTTCCTCCCAATTTCTATAACGCCGAAAAAAATGCGATTTCGCGATAGGCATTTTGGTCATTTTCCTTTACTATTACAAAAAGTATCATTTGGACAGCTAAAAGTCTGAATTTTCTTGCTGCGAAAAATTTTGGTCGATAAACTTAATGTGTAATGCACGTGACTATGCTAAAGTTGGATTATCTTTTTTATATACATCATGTATATCAAGACGCTGGTGCATGCTGGGTTTCTAATTTGTTTGGGTTTTTTTCATCAATTATTAATGACTTCATATATATGACATCTTAACTGTAAGAATCAGTTAGAGTTAGTTTTGCCAGCCAACTGTGAGTATTAAATTTGCCGGCAAATGACAATCGTCAGAAAAAATATAGAATTTGGGCCGTCGTATATAGAAGACAAGCAATGTTGATCTTTCAAATTATGAACGTATTTCTTGTTGGGTTCTGTACGGGGACATTTTCAAACGAAACAGGTTTGTATAATGGGTTGTACGAGGGAATTTCACATTACGTCAAGGTTGGACTTTTTGGACCTCTGTCATGCGGGAATAAAATCCGGGCCCATGTATAAATTTATATATATATAAATTATCGTCTTACCTCAAAACGTTGCCACAACAGTCTGTTTCATCCAAGAGGAATCATCAGGTGAGTTACCTGATGATTCCTCTCGGATGAAACAGACTGCTGTGGCAACCTTTTGAGATAAAACGATTATTTCTGCTCGATCTATATGATATCGAGCAATCTGGGGGAAGAACTTCAGTCATTGAACTTGGCTTCATTCACTTCTTGGACTCGAGTTCTCAATGATATATATATATGAAGCTCGTTGGCGTCCAATAGACAATTCCCACTATATAGACTATAATTTTAAAACTAGGCAAGGAGATCACCACAACTAGAAAAAGCATACTAAAATGAGTAAAAATGCAAAGTTTGGTTGTGAAATGTTGTAAAATGTAGAAAATATAGTCTTGCAAAGTTTGCGAATTTTGTATACTTCTGTATATTGCGTGCGGAAATTGCTATATACCATTTTCGGCCCAAATGTGGTAGGAATGTGGTAGCAATTTCCGCACGCAACACAAAAGTATACAAAACTTTGCAGGGCTATATATTTTCCGCATTTTACAACATTTCGCAACCAAACTTTGCAATTTTACTCATTTTAGTGTGTTCTTTCTATAGCTGTGGTGATTTATATTTGCATCTCCTTGCCTATAGTTTTTTCTGATTGCCCGCTCTGCATTGAATGGCAATGTAACAAAAGCTGATGTTGCAAGATTTCTCATTTAAGGTGAGATTGAAATGGAAGGTGATATTATCTTAGGTGGGTTATTCCCAGTCCATCTAAAGAGCGACGAAACTGAAAACACTTGCGGAGTATTTGATGAAATCGCAGGGTACCAGTTCATTGAAGTAATGCTGTTTGCGATAAAACAAGTGAATGCCGATCCAAAACTCTTACCGAACATCACCCTTGGGGCTCGAATACACGATTCGTGCCAGAGCAAAACTATCGCGGCCAATGCCGCCAAAGAGTTTATCAAAATGACTTTGGTAAAGGACACAAAAGCCCAACTAGCTGGAGTTGTAGGCGCTTCGGGAAGCGAAGTCACCGAAACGGTTGCCAACTTTCTTCGTGTTTTTGAAATCCCACAAATCAGTTACGATTCTACCAGCATAAGTTTAAGTAACAAAGACATCTATAGTTATTTTTTGAGGACCGTTCCGCCGGATTCTTTTCAAGCTCAAACGATTGTGGACCTTTGTAAGAAGTTCGGCTGGAATTATGTCTCGACTGTGAACGTGTATGGTGCTTACGGTACCAAAGGAATGGAAGAATTCTGGAGGGCGGCCAAAAGCAACGGTAAGGCCAAAAAAAATATGTGGGTTTCCGGTTTCTTCTTGTAAAAACTTAGGTAGGGTAGGTCGGTTTTGACTTTTTTTTTAATCTTTTTTTTTAAATTTTCCTAACAACCGGACGCCATTTTGTTTAGTCAGTGCTTCCACATTCAAAGATAAATTTCCCTAATATTGCCTCAAATTTCCATTTTTCACAAACGTTTTCCTCTAAGTGGAAACACTTACAAGCATGATCGAAAAAAAGTTTAGGGTCGGGATTTCGGCGTCCAAAAGCTAGGTAGGGTCGGGAAACCGGAAACCCACATATTTTTTTGGCCTATTAGTAATGGATGGATATAGATCAACTTTAGTTAAAACACACTAATCTTTTCAGCTAATGCTGGTTTCCAAAAGGTGTGTATACCACTATGATTTACAAAAATATAATAAATCCCTTCCCCCGCAACTTATCTATGATGTGCAGTATGTTCATTACTGATTTCATAAATTATATAAATATTATGAATTTGTTAACTAATAGTACTATAAATTAGTAAAGAAATCTAAGAATATTACTAGCATAATTTAAGCATGATGGTTGTTAAATGAAAAGGTCGAAGGAAGAAAGCTTTTCACAAAACAAATCATAAGTTGGCGAAGTTCTTATGTCTTCCGGTATTTGATTCCAAATTGTCGAGCTCTAACCGTGATACTTTTTCAATAGGTATATGCATTGATGTCAAAGAGCGTATGAAAGCCTTCCCAACGGATTTGGAATATGAAGAAACTATACTGAGGATATACAACAGAGCTAAACACAGCAAAGTGTCTGTGATTGTGATATTTGGGACACAGACAATCATACGTCGTTTATTGAATGCAACCTTAAAGTACAACGCTGTTGCACCGAGGCGTTTTACATGGATTGGTAGCGATGGTTGGGGCAACGGACTTGAGTTTGTAGGAAAAGAGGCAGAACCAGCACTCGGGGCGTTGACAATCATGATGAGGAAAGGAGATACGGCGCAGGAGTTTAAAGATTACTACACTAGTTTTAACTTGACGAACTATCCAAGGGAAAATAAAAGGTTTGTTGATTTTTTAACAATTTTTTTAAATAATGGTTCGTTTTAAAGGGATCCGAGCTCGAATTTGTGGTTAGAGCTCTACAACTGAACAACTAGAACCAGTACTTGTATAGTCTCGTGGTCACTACGCTTGCCTTTCAAGCTTGGAGACCCGGGTTCATAGGCGTACC
>CACRXK020005974.1:0-14150 GCA_902702795.2 Paramuricea clavata
CCAGATATTATTACTAATATTACCAATATTAGTCATTTTGTACTGGCCGGTATAGCACATTGGCAATATCAACCATTGAGTGTTGGTACTTTCATTACAGTTATAATAATACAAAGAATAGTTTGGGTATTGTAAAAATTGCTGAATGTTTGTCATCCGAACTAATTATTTATCGGCGCTTCAGAGCAAATCTTTTATCACCAAAGATACATAAACAGATAATCGTACCCCACTCACTCCTGGATGTTGTTTCATTGCCAAATTTAGCCAGGTCACTGCATCATCCGGTCAACATGAGGTTGAAATACAAGACTCTTGAATCAACTGTTTATATTAAGATCAGAGAGCACAGAGTGGAGACTTCGTATACAACGCCGGTAAGTCAATTTATGTTAAAGGATACGCGATGTCAGAATTATAACGTTTCTAGCCTCTCAAATTTAACATCTCAAACCTTACCTACAGGCTACACTTTATCAGTTCACTCGGTTTTCATAATACGTCTATTTAACACAGCTTAATCAGTTAATCTGACTTTGTCCACCTATTACTACCAAGCGTGCAAATGCGCATGATTCTCGAGTTCTGAAGTGTAAACTCTGAGAGCAATGCCTATGTATTGTATATAAAAAAGATATAAATTTTACTTTGCCATACACAAGCTTGCCGTTTTGCAAACATGTCTGCCAGTTGATTGAATTTTAATTATTTTCTAGGATATTCACCATGTATATCTCAGTGTTCGTTACCTTGGTCGTGTGGTCTTCACTCAGTTACATGTGGTTGAGCGCATCAGCTGAATTGGAGGTAAGTTATTTCACACTCAGTAACTTCTAGACGAAAGGCCTTCGCTCGAAACATCGACATTTTGCTTGTATTTTTCAGGTAATTGAATCACTCTCCATCCGTAGTTTTCTCATGTTATTCTATACTGACTTGAACCCAGGCCAGACAAAATATTGGTACTCACAGTCACAAATTACTCTTTTCAAAGACTTATGCATCTTATAAAGCATTGGCTATGATGCTTATGATATAGCTGAAATATACACACGTATTATATTGCAGTCAATTATACGTAGTGGATATACTTTTCTAGAAAGTCAGTCTTCGGGGTTATGATCCTGGAAAATGTAATAAAACGAATCATGGCAAGTTAATCATGGTGAAAAATCGGGTGGACAATGACAAACTTTTGGTTTGTGCTGAAGAAAATAAAGTTTATGTCTGGAAAGCAACTGATGGTAAGGTGTCATATTGCATTAATGTCACGGCAAGCTGACACACTTATCAATACTGTTTATTGCATTTTTTTTTACCATTATAGCCTTGTTTCCATGTTTGCTTGTTTTAGTATGACAGGCGAACATGAAGGTTATATCCTCATGTTTCTTCGTGCAAGAATATGTTTCTCTTTGATCTTGAGCCCAATCAAAAACCTATCCTTAACCCTATTAATTGTGCACGAAACATGAGAAAATAGCAACATGAAAACGAAGCCATTGGGGAAAGAGTGCAATAAGGGACCGGTCATAAAGTAACTGCTATGGTGGGCTGGAGTAATTTGGGATGGGCCATGGAAAGTTTTTCGGCAGTTTCGATCGGCCGTCAATATTTTTGGTATGTCCACGGTTGGGCCACCATGTTAATTATATATTACACAAAGATATTAGTAATAAAAGTAAACAAAACTATCCAAATTATCAAATGCAAATGATGCTATTGAAGCCAGTACTTTGTTTTATACAACAAGAAGAAGTTGTTCGAATCACAGCAAATACAACCAGCTGGAGAGCAGCTCAGTATCGTAATTGGTGATGAATGTGTTGGTCAAGCTTGAGCTTGGTGGAATTACGTATGTCAATACAGTGCCGGTGTATATTTACAATGTTCATACCTGCAAGTTTTTTTTATTATAAAATTGTATTTTCCCAATTTAGATTGGGTAGGTGGGTCATTAAATAAATTTGGTAAGATTAGATGGGCTTTGAAATTTTTATCTACATCCTAAGATGGGTCACCAAACTTATTGGCAAAATTTGTGATTTACCTCCAGCCCACCCTATGACCCTAGCAGTTACTTTATGACCAGTCCCTAAATAGTACACAGTCGTCTATTCACAAACTAATCATGATTTTGCGTACGAATTTTTACAAGGTTCCAACCCAACAGGAGAGTATTTCAATCCTGCATATGACTGTTCAGATGCTCTCAACAAAATCTCTGGGGCAAAGGATGGGTTTTATTGGATCAAATTATCTGGAAATGTTCCAAAAAAGGTACTGCTATATATCAGCCCTGCTTCCTGCAGTTTATGATCATGATAAAGTTTACGACTATGCTCTACAACACTTTTTGTTCTAGGCGTATTGTGACATGAGCACTGACGGAGGAGGGTGGGTGTTGATTGGTCGTAAAACAAACGCGGTCACGTGGACAGTACCATCCAATAACAAGACAGTTGAACCATTTGGCAAACCTCATTGGTCCAGCTCGCTTGGTGATGCTCCAATCGTCGATTTCCGAGTTCAAGTGGCAACGCAAGAAGATTTCAATGCAACAAAAGCTCATTGGTGAGTACATTATTAGAAAATTTTACTAGTCTTAGGTTTGCTTTGCGAATATTAATGCTGTTTTGTGTTGAGCAGTATTCTGTTTAGTTTTTACACCCAATCGTAACCGTTTAGTGTTGCTCACATGTATTAAGGCCAGATTTTCCGTACATTTAAGCTAGAATTCAATTTTGCTTTATAAAAAAATGGAATAAATATTAGAGTCCCAAGGGGAGTAAGTTTGGTTTATAGTCAATTCATGGTCGTGATGGTCATTGTACATGTGGATACGTAATAAACAGTCATCATAATCATGGATGGAGGTAATGGTGATGTCATGATTAAATCATCGTTATAATTAATTAGGCAAATTGTCCAATAACATGAGGGACTTTATACCTGATATAAAAATATATGCTCTACTTAATATTAATGAATTAAGTAGAGCATATATTTTTTATATCAGCCATCCCAACGGAAATACCGTTCTATTCATTAACACAATGAAAATATTAACTAACATAAGACTCTACACTTGCAAAGGCACATGTAGTTTTATATAAAATCTCATGTTTGTACAAAGTTGAACTGTATGAGCTATATATACGAAGTCTACATGAAGATTACTGACAAAGAGATCGATCAAATACATACGAAATTGGCTGAGGAGAACTGCTAAATGTCTAACAGTTTAAGAACCAAAGTTCGTTAGTTCTGAAAAGAACTGTTCAATGCACATTATTAACACAGCGAACGTAAAACTACTTACATTATATATCTATTACTTTGGAAATCATGAGACAAAATTCCTAACCTTAATTCTTCTTTTTGCTTGATCATTAACAACACTCTTGCCATGAACATCTCGCTTGAATTAACGATCGAAATATCGCATGTGCATGCAGCAAATCTTGCATCTGTGTTAAGCTAATTGAACCACAAGACCGGTGACCACGACTAATTAGCATGCTGAACTTGACTCGTATAGGTATTTGCTATTGTAGGTTTAATTGCACATCGTGTGGCAGTTAATAGACACTTCCCGAATTTGCTTGAGTGCACACGAAACAATAGCTTGGAATCGAGGCAGACAATGTAATCCATTGGAAATAAGTATAGTTTTCCAATGGATTACATTGTCCGCCTCGATTCCAAGCTATTGTTTCGTGTGCACTCAAGCAAATTCGGGAAGTGTCTGTTCAACTGTAATCTGCAGACAATACATAACAATGCTCATGGAAGTAACTCTATTGTAGTCGTGAGTTACGTTTTAAGCCGGTTTTCATTAAGGCCTTTTCCACTAGGCGGAATTTTCCGCGCGGAGCGGAATTCTCTTTGTCTTTTCTAATTAGTTCCACCCGAGAATTCACAAGACAAAGAAAAATTCCGCTCCGCGCACAAAATTCCGCCAAGTGGAAAACAGGCTTTAGGCGGAAAAAACCGGCTTAAGCTAGGCCATTTTCCATTGCAGTCACTTTGCCTGCGCGAGCGAAGCGACCAGTTTTAATGACGTGAAAAATCAGTCGCACAGCCGGAACGCCAAGAAAGTTGAATGTGGTTCTACTTTCATGGCGTGTCCGCGAGCATTCAGGCGGACAAAAAAAAGCACTACAGAGCGAAGACAACTGCAGAGACTGTTGAGTAATGTTCGCTTCGCCTGCTTGGGCAAAGCGACTGTAATGGAAAATTGCCTTTAAGGCCGTTTTCCACTAACGTTCGCTTTGCCCGCGCGGGCGAAGCGTTCATTGTTTTTGACGCCCGTCACTCCCGCGTGAGCAGATTTTCAAAGCGGCCCGCTCCGCCCGCGCGGGCAAAGCGACTGCAATGGAAACTGGCCTTTAGGCGGAATTTTGCGCACGGAACGGATTTTTTTTTTGTCTTGTGATTTCTCGGGTGGAACTAATTAGAAAAGAGTCAAAAGACAAAGAAAAATAGCGCTCCGCACGCAAAATTCCAAAAACCGGCTTTAGTACTATTTAAAAGACTTGAAGAGTCGTATTTTATTGTAGTACATAAATTTATATAATATGTATGATGAGTGTTTAAAATTATTTTCATAACTGCATGTTTATTATATTCAGACTAAAAACGTCCTTTAAAGAATCTTTTGATGCTCATTACAGGAGGATGTGGTAGATTATCGCCTGGAATTGGAGATATTTCTTGTGTTAAAGATCTTCAGACTGAGGAAATTGTCACGACAAAATTTCGTTGTTCACAATTCAGCTCTCATCATTCCAAGTCAGACGGTTTTGGTTGGGTAAGTTTTTCAAGCATCGAAATATTTCATATTAAAACTTTTTCCTTCACAACTTTTCTAAATTTGAGTTAGAATTATACGTGAAATTAAATTTATTATAGGACATGTTGAACAATTGTTTGAACAGTCCATGTTCATTTGGGTTTGCCTTTCACAAAAAGTATCCAGTTCAAATTGACTTTTCAGGAGCTTTTAGGTAAATATCACAAATATCAGTATTATACTGTCTTCAACGAAGCTACATCACGGCAAAACAATGGTCTAATATTGCATATTGAATCATTTTATTTTAATTTACAGCTACAGTGCGTCTGGAAATACCACTTCAGGAATCACTCATGAGTCAACCTCATTTGTTGGCTGTGAAAATCATAAAGTGAGTTTCTTTTGGAGTCTTGGTTTTATTATACTGTGGTAATAATCCGTGGTAACCTTAAAAGTAAAACGTCATTAATAATTCATGAGTGAATAAGTGAATTAGCCAACCATATTACTTCATCTTCCTCAGACGATGATACTGGAGACTTGGTGAAGTATATTGATCGAGTCCTGGCATTGATCAAAATTATTTCAGTCCTATAGGACCTGGTCAAAATTACAGTAATTGAGTTACTCTACTAATGATCTGTGAGAATGAGATTTCATTTCAAATCCTCAAACCCGGATTATTGAATGGGATGTTCTCCCAGTTAACTGGAACAAGTTACTAAGACCAGATATGATTCATATCACAAACACCACAAAAAGTTGGTATCATTTTCCTTGACACTTTAGTGTTGCGGATGTTTTGGTCCTGTTGGTGGCAAGAAAAACTACTGTGGTACTGAATGCAGAGCTAAAAATGGTGGAACTTTTGTGAAGAATGTCTATACATGGTTTTGGGTGAGATCATCACTACCCAAAAGAGTCTGGAACAAATGTATGGAGTATAAAGTGACTGTTGCTCAAGGGAAAGTGGTTTGGTACAAGTTATATAATGGAAATTCTATTCCAGTGAAGGTCAGCCATTATATTTGACATTTGATGATGATAACAATCATGCAGATTAATATAAATATGCGATATTGAGTATTAAATTAGACGAAAACAAACCAAAATTCATAATTTCATTGTCTACCAAGTTTTTGTAGGTTTTTCTAGAAAATATAAACACGGTTCCTTGCAAAACAACACAAAAATAACTATGCTCCTCTGTGTCTTTTTATAGGGTCGGTGTGATCAGAATGAAGCTCTTCTGAACGACGGTGTAAGACAATTATATACAGTACTAAACAGAAAATTACATGACTAATGCTTCTCCTATATTTGTACTATAAAGTGTGTCATGTCTCCAATAACAAACTAAATAACCTTATGTTTAATTTTATATTCACTGATCCTCTAAAGATTGTCGTTGTCCCAGATGGTGCCGCTGCCCAGAAGGTACCGCCTGTGCCAGGGTTATTGGAATACCGTAAAGACACCAAGAAACTTTATGTAAGATCAAATGGAACATGGAATGTGATTGTTGAAGAAAAGAAGGTAACGTTATATTGTTCTTGATATAAATTAACATTATCAGCATCCAATTTCTCCGTTCTGATCAACCAGAAATATCAACTAGAATGAATAAATTATCTTATCTTATCTTATCTTATCTTATCTTATCTTATCTTATCTTATCTTATCTTATCTTACTTATTTATTTATTTACTTTACAACCTCTTTTATGTAAACGAACATAAACTTATATATAAATCAATAAGATTCAAGAGTTCAACATAAATGAAGATAAATAAATTTGAAGACATGATTAACAGGACAAGAATTCTAGAACTGTTATTCATGGAATTAAAGATAGTACAAACACACAATTAACATGCTGACACACTAAATTAAACAAATACTAACATGAAAAGTGCAACTTTGAAGAATAAGTTTTCGGCGTACGCATCCAAATATCGATTCAAGTTTACAGTAAACTACTAAGTATACAGATTGTGTTTGAAACAGGAAATGAACCTGCATTCAAGTAAGGACATGAACTGGGAAAAAAAAAGTAACTTTCATGATTTTTATCGTGTACTGATGTAAATCACGAGAACCAAGAAATTTCCCGTTGGCTATCACTAATCTAGGTGTTGAGAAAAGCTGTGAAAAAGATGAATTATAGTCTTTTTTTTTTCTTTTTTTTTTTTTTTAACACTTTATTTATTGAGGATAAACAGATAAAGTTACAACATTTTTCCAATCTGGTCCTCCTAAACTCTATATACACAACAACAATAACATTAAACATGACTATATTCAGTACTTCCTATAGGAGTATGAACAAATGAAATCATGGGTACATTGTAAAGTATTAACCAGTACTACAATTCAGTTGTTCATACCCCGAGAAAGCCCCAATTTACTAATTAGGCAATTTTCTAACTATGTCTAAATTATATTTACAGTACAGTATAACAAGTCGAAATACGCGTTGACACACAACTCACAAGTGTCTAAAGTGACATTATAAACATGACAGTATTTGACACTTTCTCCATGTACGAACAACCGAAAGTAGATCATGCTCAGCTAAAACTGCAGGCATGAATTTCGGCAGTTCGTACATCAAGAAAGCAACCAACTTATAGTCTTAATAAAAGAGAAAACATGCAAACAAACAAACACTAGATGTTCTTAACAGCGAATACACTGTCACTGATACTTATTGGACTATATACTTATATTAAACAATTAATTACTGATGATATTTTTAGATATCTTAATAAAGTCTAATTGCTGATAAAGGTTTGGATCCTCAGTACAAACTTGAAACGCTCTTCATATTACCCGCTCTTGTTTCGACCCAGATGATCATGATGGAATTGAAATAGAAAGGCTACTTTGTTATTTAATATATTACATTGGTACTTGGGTCTGTAACTTTGAAGCGTGTTTGTATTTTGGATATTGTAAGTTTTTCTGGCTGTACCCACCACAACGTATACTAATGTAAATATTTTGCACAGGTAACCATAAAACATAAAACAGATTTTGACCAACTGAAGAAAAGTTTGTCAGAACTCAAATCACAGTTGGGAAATGTGGAAAAGATTCTCAATGCTGACGGTTGGTAGTAGTGCGCTTAATTTTGTTTATTATTCCTTCGCCATCTTAATTATTTCAACGTTTACAATGTTACTTGAACATGGTAAATTTTAATTATGTAATTTTTTACATTCATGTTTTAGTAGTTTCAGAAATACGAGTTTGATTGCACTACGCAAAATAGATTAATTAATTCAGTTGGCTCTCTATGTACAGTTTGTACAGTTTAAAAACATGATTTATATCAGGGCCGCAGGAACCGGGTGGGGGGAGGGGGTGTGGCTGCCAATATTTTATAAAGGGGGAGAGCAGCTTTCGGTCAAAGATAAGTCTCCACTGGTTGTGGTGAGGGGTTTACGTTAGATGCCACAGGTTAGGGGGTTATGGTCAGGGGGTTAGGGTGTGGGGTGAGGGCACAGAATACTACACAGAAGTCCATCTCCATTGTTTTTTCGTAAGCGTTATTCGTCATGATTCGTCACTCGGCAAGTATCGTAAACAGAAGCAGTCCCCCCTGGAAATACTCAAAATGGCGCACGTCCAGGGGAGTGGCTGCTTGTGTTTACGGTACTTGCTGAGTGACGAATCACGACAAATAACGCTTACGCGAAAAACAATGGAGATAGACTTCTGCGTAGTATTCTGTGGTCAGGTATTCAAAGCAAAAAAAAAAACCTGCACCGTATGATGTACCACATAGATTCATAAATGCTCATGTATAATATCATACGAAACTAACGAAAGAAGAAAATAGATTCTGTTCACACATTATTACCCAGAAAATGATCATATCGAGTCGATTTTTTATGACGTTAGCAACTTCAACTCTATTCTAGGGGCGTTTTATTTTGCAAATTTGCTAAGCATAGTGTCGATTACGAGTAGTTATACTCGATTATGAAAATTTCAAGAAATTCTACAAGACAGATTTTCTGTCATCGCATTCATTGAACCTCCCTTCACATTTTAATGTTTTTCTTGCATCGACAATAAATTTTCAAAAAAATTTTTGAAAACGATGGAAAGAAAGATTAATAATAATTGCGAAATTAGACAATAAAGTGCAAAAGATAAAACGACATGGTTTCATGGTCACACTGACACTGTTCCTATTTGTTAATATATCCACAGCACAAGGATTCTGAACTTTCCTGGAAATGGTCATACTGCCCTGCCTTACTCAGGTAGATTAATGCCTGGCTCCGGCCACGTATGGACTTTACAGCGTGACGCGCGAGCCGCGCGTGTTTTGCCAACCTTTCATGGTTTTCAAATTGGCTTGACTTCGAAAGCCACTTTTCCAGGAACGTAGCGAAGCATCTGAAGTTCGGGAGGGGGGGAGGGGTGTCGGAGGATTTTACCTGAAATTTGAACTTCAGTGTTAAAAAATTACCTGAAATGTAATAATTATAATAAAGCTTTTTGTGATTGATTTGCACTGTCGTACTAAGTTTCGGAAGAAAAGGCCGGGGGTCTGGGGGTAACCCCCCCCGAAACTTTTTACATTTTTGAAGCTCTAGGCGGACTGCATTTCAGGCGTTCCCTAAAGCAAATTCGCAAACGAGTTGCATGTAAATTGACTGTATTTTACAAAAATGGTTATCATTTCACAAAAATTGGGACTTTATTACGCAAATTTTAGTTGAAAATGTTAACATTTTAACTTGAATTCTACCTGATCTTTACCTGAGTTTCACAGTCGGGGGAATTTACACACACCCCGCCACACACACACACACACCGGTCGCTACGTACCTGGCTACTTCATTTGGCGGTTTAGTTCTATACGAATTCCAACAGTCTTTTGTAGAATATTTTGGGATTTTGATTAATGCTCGACAACTGGCCTCAGTAGCGCAGTTGGTTAGAACGCTGCACCGGAATCGCAGGGCCGAAGGTTCGATTTCTGCCAGGGACCTAATTAAAGACGCATTTTTCCCTTCTGTTCCTGGTTAGGTCTAATAAGTGTATATAAATTTTCACTCGATAATTTCCATCTACAAGACCCTTCAACTATTATTATTCAATTGCGCGAGATGCCAACAAAATCTTGATACATAAATAACATCCCATCTCAAATATCTTAGTCAACTTGTGCATGCAGTTATAAATGTGTAGTTGTTCTAAGGCTATACAGGTCACCCGGATAAAAAATTTTCAGCTTCTATCTACTTTTTACAACATAATCTTAGGGAAAAGTTGTGCTGATCTCTATAAATCTGGAGTGAGAAAAGATGGTGTTTACACTATCAACCCTGATGGCCAAGTTGGATCTTTCCAAGTCAGATGTGATATGCAGACAGATGGTGGAGGGTGGACAGTGTTCCAAAGACGACAAGACGCAAGTGTAGATTTCTATCGTGGATGGCAAGATTACAAAAATGGTTTTGGTGATCTTAACGGGAATTTTTGGCTTGGATTAGATCGAATACATCGTTTGACAAAATTAGGACAAAATGTTCTAAGAGTGGACTTGATGGATTGGAGTAACGAAACAGCGTACGCAAAGTATGGATCATTTTCTGTGGCGTCTGCAGAGTCTGACAGATATAGACTGAACCTAGGTAGTTTTTCAGGTAAATCTGATTTAATAAATAAAAATTTTTATAAAATACTGTATAATTAGTGACAAAGCCAGGGATAGGGTGGGCCTTATATGCCTCAACGTCATATTCAGAGGCAACGATTCGCTGCAGTCTGCACCTAGCGACACAATTTTGAACACAAAGCCATGTTATCTAAAACGTATAGTCGCACGGAAAATGTCGGCAGAATAAAACGTGCGCCATGCTAACAATTTCTCAGTGACTACCAGTGTTGTAACGAGTCGAGTCATTGACTCGGACTCGAGTCGCTATTTTCAGCGACTCGACTCGAGTCCAATACGAAAAATGACTCGACTCAACAGCTCCAAATGACTCGACTCGGACTCGACTTCTGTGAACAATAAGAACTACGTACAGAACTTTATCAGAAAACATATGGGGATTTGCATGCCTATTAAATTTCTGTTTTTAGAAACAACGCTAGCGCTTGTGCCACAGTTTTTAAAATGGAGTCCCAAAATTTTGTGTACTTATAGTAATTTTGACCGGCTCTTCTCATTATTGGTATTTATGAAGTGCTATATCATTTTAAATTAATTAACTTACAAAGCGTGATTAATTAAAGTATATTCTTTAAATTCTGACTCGATGCAGTCAGGGGCGGCGGAACAGGGGGAGGCTAGGGGGGTTAAAGCCCCCCTCCCAGAAGTAAAGCCCCCCCCCAGAAAATTTAGTTTTTTCTGGAAAACTTTGATAATTAAGGAAAAATTTAGGTTGTTTTTTGAAAATTTATGTATAAGGGAAAAAATTTGCCGTATTTTGTTTAAAAATTGTGTATTTCCTGAAAAATTTTTTGTTATGTGTCCGGAAAAATTTTTTTCATCCCTTTTCTTGTATATGTCCGGAAAAATTGTTGTACCCCTAAAATGGTACACTGACCGAAATTTGGTTGGGGGGGGAGGTCACGGAAAAAAATTTAGCCCCCCCAGAATGAAATCTGTTCCGCCGCCGCTGCATGCAGTTGCAAGTTATGTTAGTTGTATGTACTGTACAATCAGCAGGCATGATGAGACATCTCATATGGTCGTACTTAATATTGACTAGAACTGTGACATTGGTACAGCCTAGCTGCCCAGATATTCTTTTTAAATGAATAAAGTAATTAGCTTAAAAGGTAGATTTGATTACTAATTTCAGACCACAAGCTATACACCCTTTTCATAATTGGCTGCCGATTAAAAATTCTTTTATGTGCATATAAATTGGCCCAAATAGCCTCGTACTCATGTTAAGATTTCAAAGGAATTTCTACCCAGAAACGAGGCTAGTTGGGCAATTTATATGCACATAAAAGAATTTTTAATCCGCAGCCATTTATGAAAAGGGTGTATAGGGTAGCGAACCATTACATAAAGCATGATTGTGATTGTGATTATTCAGCTCACTCCCCATCGGGGTTTTTCAGTGACCGATTACATCAAGTATTACGCTTACTTATATTACCTACTATTAAAGCTTAGAGAAGATCTTGAAGGGGTAAAATGGGAACTGGGATTTGCTTATTTTTGGGTGGGAAAATAGGATTTCATGCACTGGGACTGGGATTCATCAGCAAAAAACAATAGAAAATGGGAATGGGATTAAGATTTGAGCAGGACAGCCACTGAGATGATGGGATTTGTGCTCTGTGACAGTGAGATTTAGTCAAAATTTGGGCTGGGAAATGGGAATACGACCCCCTTTCAGGACCCTCCTTAGACTATTTATTTTTACAACAATTGTGATATTACTTTCCTAACTATGTTTATCGTGACCTGACCTAACCCAACTTTCCCTGTGGGAGGAATTGAAACCAGAGCGCCCGGAGAAAATCCACGACTTTCGGCAGAGCGTTGACTGACTCTTTTCACATGAGTTTATGCACGAGTCCATATCGAGACTCGAACCTACGATCCCAAAGGTGAAAGGTGATTCCTCTATAACGACTGCGCCACCGAAGCCCTAGCTATAGCGTGGGGTGGACTTGATCAAATTCCCTGATTCAAGATGCAACACTATATGTAGTACGCAAGTATTGCGGTGTTTAAATAATCTGTGAAATTATTAAGGTTGTAAACCCAAATCATGGACACTGATTTAAAACATTAAAATATACATGTTCAAAAAAGTTATAGCGATTGAAAATTAAACCTCAATACATAAAAATGGCAAACATTTAAATTTGTTGATATGATTGAATATAGACATTTTGAATTTTAAGCAGAAGCTGAGAGACATCACATACACTAAAATCCAAAACTTTCAAATGTTTTAAGGAAGTTTTATATCTAAGGTAATGCTGGTGATTCGTTGGCATATCAGAACAGGATGAAGTTCTCTACCTACGACAGAGATAATGATCAAGATAGCACCAACTGTGCTGCATACAACCAAGGTGCTTGGTGGTATAAATCCTGTCAACACTCCAACCTCAATGGTCGCTACCTCAAGGCAGGGGAGAAATCTGCGAAAGGAACAAGATGGTGGCACTGGAAAAAGGACGAAAGATCCATGAAGAAAACTGAGATGAAAATACGTCCTACTGGATTTTAGAAATCCCAGGAACACGTTTTCTTCGCACACTGAACAATTGTGTAGTTACAAGAGAAAAAGAAGTTAATTAATTCATCATGTATACACCAGATTGAAGAGATTCCTAGATAACGAGCTGTTGCATTACGGATAGATACTATATATAAGCACTCAGTCTGGTATGTATCGCCAATTATGCAGTCGTAATGGCCAAACCTATAGTTCAGGGAAAAAATAACACTAAATTTGTGAGAGTTTATGGTAGCATGCATGAGTGGATTCTATGTGAATTTGTTTGTTTAAAATCTTCTACACTACAGACAAAAAAATTATACATAAAATGTTTTTGTCCCAGACCGATATTTCACTAATAACGGCATTTCGTGGGAATGTCTCAGCAAGGCATAACGTTCCTTATAAGCGGCCGTTCATTATCTTGTTAGAATTGATTTGAATTTCAATAGCTTTTAGCCTATATTTCTGTTCCCCTGATGACATCTATCATGGTCAACAAGACAACATGATCCCTCCTCAAAATTAAGGTTATGTCTCGAAAATTAAGGATATGGCTTAAATTTGAAAATCTCCAAAATTAAGACATAGCCTACCACAAGCATTAGACATGCAGGGGTGGAGTAGTTTTTCAAATGGCCGTCAGATTTAGATCAGGATTAGATTAGGGTCAGATCAAGATTAGATTAGGGTTACATTAGGTTCTACATGCGTCGCGACGTTATTACTAAATTCGGACGTTTTAGGTGGAATTATGCAGTCATGCTGGCAATCAAGTTGTAACAAGGTTGTTGTCAATCCGATCGGTAACAGAATGTTTATTTCACGGAATTTGCTTTGTCTGATAATTAATGTCTGTGTGTATGCATGCATGGCTACTTGCACAATTAACTTGGCCATGGGCGTACCGGAAGGAAAAAATTAGGGGGGCGGAAAGAAAATTGCCCGACTTTTCGGGATTCTGCCCGACTAGTACCAAAAAATTTTTTCCGGAAAAATTATTTTGGCGACCTCCCCCCCTCGAAAAAAACAAAATTTGCCAAAAAATTGAATTAATTTTAGACAAAATTGACAGAATTTGACCCATTTTTTTTTATTGCAAACCAAAATTGCCCGACTGTTCATCGAATATT
>CACRXK020005974.1:14170-26412 GCA_902702795.2 Paramuricea clavata
CTATATATAAGCACTCAGTCTGGTATGTATCGCCAATTATGCAGTCGTAATGGCCAAACCTATAGTTCAGGGAAAAAATAACACTAAATTTGTGAGAGTTTATGGTAGCATGCATGAGTGGATTCTATGTGAATTTGTTTGTTTAAAATCTTCTACACTACAGACAAAAAAATTATACATAAAATGTTTTTGTCCCAGACCGATATTTCACTAATAACGGCATTTCGTGGGAATGTCTCAGCAAGGCATAACGTTCCTTATAAGCGGCCGTTCATTATCTTGTTAGAATTGATTTGAATTTCAATAGCTTTTAGCCTATATTTCTGTTCCCCTGATGACATCTATCATGGTCAACAAGACAACATGATCCCTCCTCAAAATTAAGGTTATGTCTCGAAAATTAAGGATATGGCTTAAATTTGAAAATCTCCAAAATTAAGACATAGCCTACCACAAGCATTAGACATGCAGGGGTGGAGTAGTTTTTCAAATGGCCGTCAGATTTAGATCAGGATTAGATTAGGGTCAGATCAAGATTAGATTAGGGTTACATTAGGTTCTACATGCGTCGCGACGTTATTACTAAATTCGGACGTTTTAGGTGGAATTATGCAGTCATGCTGGCAATCAAGTTGTAACAAGGTTGTTGTCAATCCGATCGGTAACAGAATGTTTATTTCACGGAATTTGCTTTGTCTGATAATTAATGTCTGTGTGTATGCATGCATGCATAGCTACTTACTGGAGTGTTCTTGGCTACGGTCCACCCGTATATAGAAAGTATGTCACCTGGAGTTTATAATTCAGGGGTTCCTGGAACTTTCAGAAAGCCTGAATTTCAATATATTTTATTGAAAATGTATTATATCATGTAATATTTGTATCTGTATGGTGCACAAAGTTGTTTTTTAACTTCGTACATATAGTCTTGATACATATAGTCTTGACGTACTTTTCAGTTGCGCAGCCTGGATTTTTCTTGAGGGGGGGGGATCGGAATTTCAGGAGGTCCGGGGGCATTCCGGAGGCACTTGGAGGAAAATGGAAAGGTTTTAATAAATCACCTTTCGACAGTGTCAAATATTGAATTCAGACATACTTAGTGACAATTCAATTCAGTGGGAAACCATAGTCACATAGAGCTTCATAGATGCGCCCAAGATACGTAACATTGTCCTCCCCAATTTATTATCGAATTTGAACGAATCTAAAACATGGCCGCCCGCCACTGGCACTATAAATGTAACATTCTGATATATGAAGTACTATTTAAAACGTTTGTAGTACATATTAATATGAGAACAGTTTTGATATATACAGTATAAGGTCTTGAATAAACAGTGTTTACAGTATGTAACGAGGTAAAGAGATGAAAGATGACAATCAGGGACGTCGCGAAGCGATCAACATTGGGGGGTGGGGGGTGTCGTCATGGTTTGACCAACATTTCCTAGGATTTTCAGGACCAAGTCGTGCAAATTTTTCCCGACAATGTTGTCGACGGGTGGGGAGGTCAAAAAAATTTTCCGGACTAACATAAGCATATTCAAAATTTTTCAACCAGAATAAACAAAGCTTCCAATTTTTTCACCGCAAACATAACAAAAGCTTTAAAATTGTTAAAATTGCGAACCATTTCATAACTTTGAGCAACGTTGGTCATCTTTTATCCCGAGTTTTACCTTCAAATTTATGCAAACATCAGTTCCATTTTGACCAACTTTGACCAACGTTTGAATTATTTGGGGGGGGGGGGGATGTTACACCCCACACACACACCCTATAGTGATGACAATCCAGGACACGAGCAATCCAGACGTGAAGCCTTGTCGTTACACAAATGTGAATCACAACAATGGATGCTGCACAGCTGCACTCCCTGATGTTGCCATTCTTAGTTTTGTACTTTTGTTTAGTGTTTCACATCAATCAGCCTGACTATCAACACAATATTCTGAAGGAGCACAACCTTTGCCATTTTCATGACTACCGTCCTTCCATATGGTCAGTGTTGAAATCGTAACAGTAGGTCTCTTTACCCTCACATTTATCTGTCGCTTTCTCACAGTATCCAGTTTTGTTATACAAACACGTGTGACAAGATTCTTGTAAAAATAATACAAAAAGTTGCAATATAAAACTACATGTAGAAAGAACCTGCTCAAAGTCAATGAGAGTCAGTGGGCAATCAAACACGAGAAAGACAACTCTCGGCATCAATTTTCGTCAACTCTTACGCTCGTTTTACCGGAGCTTTAGGCACTTATAGACCCATTGCACTGACGTCACAAATCCTTAGAGTGTCCTCAAAAAGCTCCCTAACAATATCTGTTCGGGTACAACAACCACATACAGCGCAAAAATTAACCATTTTAATACAAAATTATTATAAAGTTATATTATGCATAGATTGCTAATTTGTCCTCCAGATACATCGTCACCGGCGGGCTGTGATGTCATGTGCAATGGGTCTATACCAGTCTTCTGGTTGCATCAGACAGGTAGCTAGCTTAAAGTCTCGCTAGGCTTAACTACTAATCACACAATATAGGGAAATTTAATCAGCACAGAGTTTTCCGGTAAAAAATTGTCTTCTAACTCTTCTTTACAATTGGTGGATTAAACAGTACATACAGCACGCACGCAAAAAAGTGGACTTTTCATTCATAATCGAGTTAGAAATTCTTTATATTGAAATATTATTTTTATGGAGAATAAAAGCTATCAGTATAGGGAAATTCTACAGTTAGCAGTAAATATTTTTATCCATAGATATATAACAGCATATCGGTGCTCGTGTGAATTCAAAACGTGCATACTGTTGATGACAGAAGAAATTTGATCAAACTTACTTCCATTGTAGGATATTGACGAAGAAGGCTGCACAACTGATCCTACAAATAGAAAATATAAGAATATGTTTATCACAAGAAATACTAATACATTTATTGTTGGAGTAATTCTATTAAAACTAATTCCTCAGATAAGCAAAAATTCGGGCACACACCTGCTTTCGATGGTGTAGTAGTTGTTAGTTGCACTGAAGCACTGCGGGTACCAGTATTTGAACTGGACTGTGCTGCAGCTTGTATTGAGACATTGCCGACGGCTACAGAATTTGAACTGACAGCAGAGTCACTTGTCGCAGTCTGCGAACTAGGACTGATTTGAGATTGTGAGATGGATGACAAAGCTGCTGCAGGAGCTGTTGCCACGTAAGTGGTAGAGGGAGTAACTATCCCAGAGCTGGGTACTCCCTCTGTACTAGATGCCATGACACTCGTGAATGATTCGTTACTTCGTGAAACTGAACTTGAATTTGTCAGTTCCATTGTCCTTGATCTTTGAACAGCACTTATTAGCCGAATTCATATTAGAGACGGGAAACTCGTCTAATATGAATCCGGGCGCAGACGAGTTTCCCGTCTGAACTTTCCCGTCTAACTTACCCGTCTAAACAAACGGGAAAGTTAGACGGGAATCTCGTCTAGACGGGAAACTCGTCTTAAATTCGAATTTACCCGTCCCTAAATTCATACTCAGACGGGTTTTCGCAGACGAGTTTCCCGTCTAAGACGAGTTTCCCGTCCCTAATATGAATTCGGCTATTCGACGAATTCACTGTCACACTTGAGTTTGAATTTGAATTTGATGCAACGTTCGAAAATATAAGTAAGAAAGTATAGCGCCGCCCACATTCGGAAACATTGGGAATGAGCTTTCTGTTTACAGCATTCCGTTGTCATGGCAAGTTGTTCTTTCACATCAATATGTTCAAAAACAGAAAATAGCACTGTCCCTGTTCTGTTGTATTCTCTGCCAAGATTCCAAATAGAGGTATAGTGGTTGTCTGTATTACGTCTTCGGGCGCTGGTAGAACTCCTATACGTTCCATTTTGATGTGTGACTGATGATTATGGGGAAGTGTATTTATACTAGACTCTAGAGGTGTATACGTACACGTACGAAGTGTATACGTACACGGTGTATACGTACACCCCCGTACATACAAGATGTATATGTACATGGTTACGCTGATTGGTTGTTTGGCTAAATAGTTAGTTGGATAAATGTGCCAATCGTCTTTTTAATCTTTAACCATCTAGTAGTGAACATCACTATAACTCACGAAATGACACTAAATGAAACGACTTAGCTCTATTAAAGCTGACCGCTGAGCGTTTTGGAAATAGAGAATATTATATGGTTGCGTGGAAACATGGATTTTATTTGGAGTGTTGAAGCGAAGATTGCTTACGAGTGAGCGTAGCGAACGAGTAAGCAATATTCTCTTCAACACGAGAAATAAAGCAACCATGTAATATTATGTTTATTATATAAACAAAATACAGTTATAGCTGGCAAAGCGTGGTACGTTACAACATCTCTGATTGGTCAAACATATTTCCTACGCGATTTCTGATTGGCTCACACGTAAAAATATCGTATTTTTTACGTGTGTTCAAATACGATTTTTCTCAGTGGCGAAAAAGTCTATATAACACTCATGTTCATATAATTAATAGTTTTATTCCATGTGCAATTAATTAGAACTGATACGTATAGTTCTAGATTAAAATTTCTAACTATATTTTTATACTCTTCTTAGAGCTTAAGCTTGATTGATGTATTTTATATGCTATGGTAAAATGTATAAGAACGTGCAATTCAATCGTTGATTCTGAAAAGTTAATTATTAAATCATTAACTCATAAAATTAATTTTATGCTGTTGCGCGAGCACCTTGTAATATATGCGGAATAAATATATGCAGTTAAAAAAATAGTATAATACAATTTGTGAAAACATTCATGTTTCCTATACAAATGGCAATTGCGAGATTTTTAGCAATTGTAAAATTAAAGTCTCTAATAAACTTACTGTCCCCACACAATAATTATTATAATAGTTTTGTTTGTGGAAACACCACGTAAATTTATTACTGCCATAGGGATTACTGCAGTAATAAATTTACGTGATGTTTCCACAAACAAAACTATTATTGGTGTTTACACAAACAAAACTATGCTTTATCGCCATGCAAACGTACAAAAAACAATAATTATTGTTCATCATTGTAGGCCTTGTCCTTTGTAGTATGCACAACAGCCATCGAACCGCCAACATGCTCAACCGAGTATGTCCAATCTTCAAAGCCGTCAATCTGCAATGGCTCGTTCAGATCATCTTCCAATAATTTCGGTGGGAAAGTGGATCCTGCTTCATCCCCGTACCTAAGGCGAGCGCGGTTGACTATCTGCTCAGCCAGCGCAAACGTCTCAATAGGAACTCCAAATTTACGGGACAATTCGTAACCAAGGTTTAAATCTTTGCAGTGAAGATTAAGGGTAAAATCAGGATCATAGCTACCATTGAAGATCAGTGGTACCTGAGTTTCCCATACAAACGTGTTTCCTGCGCTAAATCTAATGGCGTCAAACAGAGCTTTCAGATCCACGCCACCCTTCTTTCCCAACATCATGGCTTCCCCAAGTGTTACGTTATTAATGGCAGCCAGCATGTTGGAGATGACCTTCGCAATCGTGGCAGTTCCAATTTTTCCCATGTGGAGAACCACCTTGTTGGTCTGTTGAAGGATGGGCAAACATTCTTTAAACAGATGTTCGTCTCCACCCACAAGTACCGTCATTTTACTTTGCCGCAACAGAGCAACGCCGCCAGTTATTGGCGCTTCCAGCACTTGGATATCTTTCTTACCTTGAAAAAGAAAGGAATAGATTCTTTCAATAACTACGTCACATATCTCGTCTTGCACGGGGAATATCACTCTGGTTTTTCAAGGTAGATGCGTCAGGCCATGGATGTGTTATCTTCGATTACTCGAATAAGGTTGTCGATGTTTCGAGGGTCAGTGTTTCTATGTATATCCTGAGGTAATAATGATTTGGACGATTCAGCTTATAAAAATAGGCACGCAAAGCGCGCATGTGACTACCGCTGAATACAGATCTTATATTTGACTAGTACAGATGTAGCTTCTATAATCAAGATGGGGGGTTATAAGAGTGATATACATAAGGTGGAATTTTCGAAAGTTTTCAATACAGGTCTCCCCATAATAAATATTGCGGCATCTACAAAAAGGGACCATATACTATACTGAGTGTGGAGAGATGACAGATGCATGGTTGTTGGTGACAAAAAGTTTGGTGTGGTATCGTATGTACTAGTAGGGGGGTCTGGGGGTATTCTCCGCCAGAAAATTTTTTTGTATTTTTCCACCCCTAGGGTTCATAGGACTGAAATGTGAGCATTTTCTGAAACAGATTTTTGGATATACATGCAGCGTTACATTGTAAGAAATTCCTTAAAAAATTCCTTAAAAAATGAGATTCCTTAGCTTTGTCCTATAAATGCGACTGTGTATTTGGGCACGCGAGAGAAATCTTTTTGTATCATATTATGTTGTATATTTTTTGACTTGTAAAACGGGCATACAGTGAACGCACATAGCGAAATATAAATATCTCCATCGCTGTATTATGTATACAAAGACCTAAACTCTTAGACCCTGTTCACATGAGCCCGGGACAACATGTTATCCCGGGACAATTTTTTTCCCGGGACAAAAAATTGTCTCGGCACGTTATGTAAAACTATAGTTCTGTTCATATGACATTTCAACTTGTCCAGGGGCGACAACTGCCTCGGGTGACTCGCCTCTAGAGACAGGGACACTCGCCCTACCGAGACAAATTTACCGCATGTGAACGCAATGAATTTTCATCCCGGGACAAACTCAAGTATTTTCAAAGATTCTTTGATCCAGAAACAACAGCAAATGAATATAGCTGCAGTAGAGCAACAATTGTGGTTAAATTAGCTAAAACAGCGCAAAGCAAAACAATATTTGCATTCACTAACATATTTTAAATTGCATATTCCTTAGACTTTCAAATCGTTTCAGTTTAGCGGCAAACGTTTCTGAATTCCCGCACATTTTTGAGTACTTGTCCCGGGGCATGTGAACACAAGAAATCTTACCCAACAACTCATTGTCCGGGGATAAAATGTTGTCCCGAGCTCATAGAGATAATTGAAGGTTAATGTAACCCTATGTTTCGTCTGTTATGAAAACAAATCTTACGTTGCTGAATATGGGCTATATACTCGAGTTTACTTCGTATGGTATTTACTGTACATTATGACTTGTGAGCATGGCAGTGTCGTAACGAGTCACCTACATGTCGAGTCACGAGTCGAGTCACTCAAAGGTCGAGTCACGATCGAGTCGAGTCATTTCAGTTTCTGATCGAGTCGAGTCAGTGGCTTCACTCGAGTCGAGTCAGCGGCTTCACTCGAGTCAAGTCGAGTCACTGGTTTAAGTCGAGTCAATAGCTACACTTGACTTGAATCAGGGAATTTGATCAAGTCCACCCCCATCCTCATCTCCAGGGCCTGTCGGCCGCGCGCGTCCTTCCTGGGCACTGGGACCATAGATATAGGAGATCTAGATTGCTAACGCATACCTAGCGCAGGTGGGGCCTACATGATAAATCCAAGATGGCGGTACAACAGGGCAAAAAGACTATAGATTCTATTACGAAAATCAGGATTTTTGCATTTTTTGCCGTCGCATTGTTTCGAAACTTATTCGGTCAAATTTTATGGTAAAGAGAAACTTACCGCGAAGATTTTGAGCATATATATGATTGAATTGGATGAAAAATCGCAAAATTATCCAGCGATAAAAGTTCGTGTGAAATGGTCAGTTGGTCAGTTGGAGCGTTTTATTGCCAGAAATACTGTGCTATGTTAACATCTAGCCTTGTGAATGGTGTTTTATACTTGCATCTCTCATCATCATCTGCTCTGTCTTCATAATTATGAAAAATGAACTGTTATGTACCCCTCCCCCCCTCCTGGCTTGTTAGAGAAGTAAACTGATGAGAGCACTGCTGATGAGGGTCTATCATCTATGGTCTGTTATAATTTTCTTTTTATGCAAATAGTGAGCAAAAATTAAAGCAAAACTGTACAAGTTACATATATAGTACTATATCAGTACTATACACGAACTTTTATCGATCGGATAATTTTGCGAGTTTTCATCCAATTCAATCATATATATATGCTCAAAATCTTCGCGGTAAGTTTCTCTTTACCATAAAATTTGACCGAATAAGTTTCAAACCAATGCGACAGCAAAAAATGCAAAAATCCTGATTTTCGTAATAGAATTTATAGTCTTTTTGCTCTGTTGTACCGCCATCTTGGATTTATCATGTAGGCCCCGCCTGCGCTAGGTATGCGTTAGCAATCTAGATCTCCTATATCTATGACTGGGACATACGGAACAGCAAGTGGGAGAAAACTTGCAGTAGTTTCTAAAGCGCATGCTCTTGAATTAGGACACTTTACCACCCGTAACAACTTCAAAGTGAAGTATTTCGAAGAAACGAAGTACTTGCGTTGACATATGTTCATAGAATAATTTTTCCCAGCGAAAACTGCTCAACTTCTGCAAAATAGCATTTCTCTGAGAAGCCAATCTGATCTGTCCTTTTAGTCGTCTAACCCAGAGCCTAATTTTCAACGAGTGACCAAGTGAAAATGGCTCTGCGGGGACGAGAATGGTCCACCCCACGCTTTCTGTAATGGTTCGTTACCCTAGTTTGCAGTCTGAACTTAGTAATCAAATTTTAAGCTAATCACTTTAGTCATTTAATAACAGTATCTGGGCAGCTATAGGGTGTACCAATATTACAGTTCTAGTCAATATTAAGTACAACCACATGAGATCATTCAAATGTCATATCAAATCCGACGATAATTTGTCGCTTGATGCTGTCCCACCCCAAGTAAGGCGGTAAGGCGCGGTATTGTCAGTATTTATTAATTACGTCACGTCCATGATCGTGCCCGAGCAGCTCTATATAAGTATTTTGAAAATATCCGAAATTGAGGAGGTTTTGGTTCCGTTTGTCGCTAAATTTGCCCAAGCTATGATCAAACCATATTATTTAGAAAGAGAAATCTTTGTGAAAAGATGTAATTGATCGAGTTTGTTTTGCTGTACGACAAATTTGAGCGGAGATATTTGACTTTGTAATTGTAGGCGATGCGGTCGGGCCGCCAATGATTAGCCTTTTACTGTTATATTATAATGAGCAACACACAATGTAGGCCACAGAAAATGTTACATCAACCGCTCTAAATGAGCTAATTAAAATAGGTAATTAAAAGAATGCAAAGGTATTATACTATCATGTCAACTATTTTTTTTTTGTTAAAATGTATTTATTTGACTAATTTGAGAATGTTTTTAGAATGGTCGGTTGACTATAAATTTGTTAATAAAAACCGTTAAAAACCCGCAACACCTGATAATTCATTCTGAGATTGGGCCGCCTGTGGTAACACACGAAACGACTTGATGTAAAACACGAACGACTTGATACAAACACAAACGAGTTGACATATAACACGAAGAACTTGATATATATAGAACATGAAGAACTTGATCTATATAGAACATGAACGACTTGATATCAGTAAAACATGAACGACTTGATATAAAACACGAAGACTTGATATAAAACACGAAGTCGAAGACTTGATATAAAACATGAACGACTTGATATATAACACGAATGACTGGATATATAACACTAACGAGTAACGGCCTGATATTTTTGTCACGTTTGGAAAAGCATAGTCTAATGAGTATTAGACAGCTTAAGATCTACGGCGTCGACGCCAGCTAGGGCGTCAGGGCTAAGCAGAGAACTGGGACTACATTAGGACGACATCCTAGTCCCAGTCCTCTGCTTAGCCCTGACGTCCTAGCTGACGTCTATGGCGTCATATCACCGCCAATATTCATGTATATCATGCTTTCGACATTGAAGTTAAATAGGACATTCAGCACCTACGTGCTTTCGACATTGAAGATAAATCTGACATTGAACATGCAGAACATTCAACATATTTTCGACATTGAAGTTAAATAGGACATTCAACACCTACGTGCTTTCGACATTGAAGATAAATCTGGCATTGAACATGCAAAACATTCAACATATTTTCGACATTGAAGTTAAATATGACATTGAACACCCATGTGTTTTTGACATTGAAGTTAAACCGGACATTGAACATGCCGCGAATTTAGCACCCATCACAACTTCAACGTTCAAAATATGTTGAAAAAAAATTACCACATGTTGAATATTGGCGGAGTTGAACGATAGCGTCAAATCTCCGCCAATATTAATTAAGCTAACACAAGATAACCCCCCGGCCAAATTCATTCGTGTCCAGACCTCTAGAACATATCACATGACGCAAGCCGAGGATCGAATTCGCCGCATCTTGTCGCTGTATTGAAGGCCGTATATTCACCATAATATTCGCGTATATTCGCTTGATTGTCTTAAATTAATTGACTTTTATAGCGCAGATTGAATTGCTAGAGACGCAAAAAAACGCAAAATCTGGTAGAATGAACCCAGAGGCAATAATTTCCGCAAGAGATGCAGGCAGATGCTCTGTTTGAAGTTGCTGGGCGATTGAGACAACAGTCAACAGCTGTTATTAAATGTATAAAAATTGATATTATTTTATTTATTAGATTATATTTTAAAAATTTCTAATAATCGCATTATAAATAATCGATACATTTTAATATTTAGAGTGTACTGGCAAAAACAATGCGTGCGTCAACGTGAACTTTTGCTGCGACAGAAAGGCAGATGGTTTTCTTTATATATTAAATCGTTGTGGTGTAATGTGATAGTATAGTACTTGTCAATTTAGCATAATTTTGAGCACTTTTCTTTCCGGATCCGTGAGCCTTTTATAACTTTATTTGTCATTTACTTATACAACAACTGTTTACAAAAAATCCTACTGTTTACAAACTTTTGTGTTACATACTTAATTAATAGGTGTCTTCTTATTAATTCAATAACTGTTACACAATAGAGATTTTTGCTGTCAATTGCACTAGCTAGAATTAACATTTTAATAATAGTACATCCTTTTAATTTTTAAACTAGGAGAATAGTTTCGTGAAAAAATTTATTTATCTTATACCATAAACTTCCGATTATAAGTCCCCGAATATAAGCCCGACGTCTATGACCCCGTCACATTACTAACGTTCACACCATTCGATATACTAGCCCGTAATCATAATCAGAAGTTTATGGTATAAGATAAATAAATTTTCTCACGAAACTATTATGTGCTATTATTAAAACGCTAATTCTAGTGCAATTGACAGCAAAAATCTTTATTGTGTAACAGTTATTGAATTAGTAAGAAGACACCTATTAAGTGTGTAACACAAAAGTTTTGTAAACAGGTAGGATTTTTTTGAATTGTTGTATAAGTAAATGACAAATAAAATTATTAAAGGCTCACGGATCCCCGGAACTTAGAAAAGTGCGCAAAATTATGCTAAATTGACAAGTACTATCAAATTACACCACATGGCCTCACGATTTAATATATAAAGAAAACCATCTGCCTTTCTGCCGCAGCAAAAGTTCAGTTTGACGCACGCATTGTTTTTGCAATTACACTCTAAATAAAATGTATCGATTATTTATAATGCGATTATTAGGAATTTTTAAAATATAATTTTTGCGTCTCTAGCAATTCAATCTGCGCTATAAAAGTCAATTAATTTAAGACAAACAAGCGAATATACGCGAATATTATGGTGAATATACGGCCTCCAATACGTCCAATACAGCACAGTTTATAGACTAAGATGCGGCGAATTCGATCCTCGGCTTGCGTCATGTGATATGTTCTAGAGGTCTGGACACGAATGAATTTGGCCGGGGGGTTGTCTTGTGTTAGCTTAATTAATATTGGCGGAGATTTGACGCTATCGTTCAACTCCGCCAATATTCAACATGTGGTAATTTTTTTCAACATATTTTGAACGTTGAAGTTGTGATAGGTGCTAAATTCGCGGCATGTTCAATGTCCGGTTTAACTTCAATGTCAAAAACACATGGGTGTTCAATGTCATATTTAACTTCAATGTCGAAAATATGTTGAATGTTTTGCATGTTCAATGCCGGATTTATCTTCAATGTCGAAAGCACGTAGGTGTTGAATGTCCTATTTAACTTCAATGTCGAAAATATGTTGAATGTTCTGCATGTTCAATGTCAGATTTATCTTCAATGTCGAAAGCACGTAGGTGCTGAATGTCCTATTTAACTTCAATGTCGAAAGCATGATATACATGAATATTGGCGGTG